>JASDQU010205150.1:35006-50203 GCA_032191745.1 Picea mariana
GACAAGTTTTTTTGGTTTTCTCCCGTAAGGGTTTCCACGTTAAATTATGTGCATTGTGATTTTAGTTTATATGTGATCATTGTTTCTCAGCTAATGAATGATTGATGAATGGTTAAATAAAGTAAGAAGTATCTTGATGACCTTTCGATGTTATGTAGTGGATGATGAGGTGGAAGGGGTTTAGACTTCATAGGTCGATGTGTTTCATGACATACAAGGGCTCATATTATCTCATTTATGGGTTCCTTTGTAGAGGGTGTGTAGCACCTTCGTTCACGATGAAAATTTTCCAAGCCCATTTTCTTGTCATTATTTATTTCTCATGTTTTAAGGAATGAGTTGAAGGCCATTGTCTTAGATTGGTGTCCATATAACAATAATGCCATTCACAAATACCTATTGGAAATGAGAAGGTTGGCTCGTGATGAGGGCCCCTTTCTCTCAGTTGTGTAACTGAGAGCCGCTACCCTGGCTTGGTGACCAGATGATGATAATGTCATACCGCTAAATACCCATGATCATGATAGTCCGACTCATGATGAGACCTCCCATCCTCCAATTAGGCCCTTAAGCATTCACTATCATTTATTCTTGTGTGGGTCCCCCATTTTTTTTTTTTGAGTAAAAAAGGGAAGATCCTATTGTATTAGCTGTGTTGTCTTACAAAAAACCTTTGAAAGGCCAGCTGTCCCACCGAAAAACGAAAATCGAGACAATATGGTGGCCATTAGTCTGAGCATGTCTCTTTAACTTACTCCTAACATCATATTGATCTAGAGCACTGGTTCGAAGCAAAAAAATTCCTCTAACTAGAATCATTAACAATGTGATTACCCGATGGGTTCAACATCCCCGCCATTTGTTCCAGCTTTGGCTTGCAACACGAAGGGTTGTGCACACGTTGGGCACTGTCATCCTAGTGACGTGTTGGAGTATGTGGTGAACAACATGTCTAGGTGTTGATGAATTTGGAGGCCATGGTGGATTTGGTCTTCCACCAGGCTTTGTGTTTCAAAAACCAGCTCCAAGTGATCTGAGTGGAGGAATGGCACAGGGTCCTTGCCATCCTCCCTTTCCCAATGATCCTTCATCTTGATTGCCTTGTACGTGTCCTTCTGTCCACTTTGAGCTTCCTCGTGAGCCGCTTTCGTGGAGAATTCACCTTCCGCTGAAGTCGCTGCGACATCCACTTCACTCGGGATTTCTTCCTCGACATAGCAAATGGGGAATTCCATCGCCTGACCATCATTCTTGTCACTCTGTTATGTCCCTGTGGCCCGTTGAGTAGATTCACTGGGAAGGCTGGTGGGCGGATCCCAATTGTCAGGAACAGTGAAGAGAAGGTGCTCTAGAGGATTTTTGGAGTGGTTCTGCCAGGTAAACCTCTTCCACATAGGCCATGGGAGGCGTTCGGGCTCTTCTGCGTTTTTGGGTTCTCTGCGTTCTGGTTATGGACAATGCCCTCTCGAAGTTATACTGCCTCTTATGAAGAGCAGTGAAAGCATACCAGGCTGCACCTCTGTGAGATTGACCTCTTTCCCTCGGCATGAGGAAGAGTAGATCTATGACCAAAATATCAATCCAGTGGCCAAAAGTGCAGCTGCGCTCAAAAAACTCAGACTTCGGCTTACCAGATTTAGAATGCATCGTCTCCCATCCTGGATCACTGATAAACTTGGGGTTGATTGTGACATGCTTGGCCATAATGGCTAATCCCCTAGTGCTCTGTTCTCCTGTCCTCCTCGCTCGCGCGAGAGGCCTCTTCCCATGGGCCTGACTGCTCGGCCTTACCCCCATCTTAATAGTGAGGAGATGGGAGCTAGTGGGTTGTATTTAAAGCCCTGCCAGGCTCTCCACCGTGTGTCCATTCTCCTCTACGTGGCACCCCATCCGGGGGTGGGTCCCCCATTTCTTATAAAGAAGCGTTTCATTGCTTTCTCAGGGATCCCTGGGTGAAGCATCTTGAAGGTCTTTGTCTAGGCTTTTATCTTTTGATCCGACAACAATCCCTTTAGGCCTTTAGCCCCATTCTTCCCATGAAATGAGGTATATGCCCTTCTTGGGTCACTAAAGTCCAATGGCCTAGAAGAAGAAAATATGATGGGAGTGTGATGAGAAAAAAGTGGTATATATGGTCGGGAATAGTACGATAACCCCTGAAGGGGCCCCCAGTTGCAAACCTTCCCCAAAGGTTGGTCACTTACTAGGAAATCTATGACACTCACCAAGGTGAAACAGGGTCAAAAGCATAATTTCCAAGAAAGCGTTCTATAATCAAAGTAGCTCAAATACAACATGTTTAAATGCCTTAAATATTAGGGTGATTACTTGCCACAATACCTGACTTGTATCGCATGGAGCAAGACCCATCTACCTTCTAGAAGCTAGCTGGTGTGGTGGATGCGCTGAAAATGGACCAAAATGTGGTGATAGAGCGGGATTTTGTATGTGCAGGTGGAAACTTCTAGTCATGTGGTCTCTCATCACTCCATATCTGCAACTTGAGGGTCTCGAGACATGATCTACTTAGTTATCCACAAAATGGGGATACCATTTGGCTCCTACTTGGGGACATGTTCTCGCCGTAGAGTGCATGAGAATCGCAACATCTCTTGGTATACCTGTGCCTACACTGAAACATAAAAATATAAAATCTAGGGTGGTTATATCACCCTTCGTCCATATACATAAAAAAAATGAACATTAATCTAGAAAATAAAATTTTAGCATTTTTTCAAAAATTTCTAAACTAAGCAACAAATCAATACGCAAGTAGAGAAAAATGAGATATGAAATGCATCTAAACTAACATGAGTAATCAATATGCAAACGAAAGGAAATCAAAATGACCTACCTACTTACTGAGGGCCCTGGGTCCCTAAAATTCAAGTGATAGATGATGTCAGGGGAAGTCATACAACCAGTGCAACTGGTTGATCACCTTATTGTAGTATCTCCCCCTATGCTTAATCATGTGAAACAAAAAAGATAAGTCCAACAAAAAATGATTATGAGAATAAATATATATATATAATCAATCATAAAGTCAAACTCATGAAGATGGGTGGGAGGGAGGAAATCTTGCTGGAAATATAAACTGTCAGCCTGATCATCCTAGATGAGAGTGTAACCACAAGCCTAGTCAATCCATCTATGAAGAGGGATATCATATATAGACAACGGTTCATATTAATTCACACACAAATATCCATTACTTGTTGAATAATGATAGGTTATGAGAGATCGGAAGAATCCTGCATGGATTCTTGGAGAACAAGATACACAGTAAGGGACAACCACAGGTCTAGAGGAGGAAAGCTGCAACCTCTTCATATATGAATCCCTATAGAAATCCTTGAGATGAAAATAATTCATCTTTGTATAGTGAACCTATGATCGTTCTGATATTTCCATGTCCTGGTATTCCTCCAAAATTGAGGACAAAGGTGGTTGAGAGTCCTCATACAATGAGTCTGCATCCCCAGAAAGATATGCATCACAAGTCCCAAGGGATGACTGAAAAACATTATGAAAATGCTGTGACCGATCATCCTCAAATAAATATGTAATCATGTCATCATCAGGTTGCCAAACATATGAATCATATATGCACTAAAAGTAGTCATATGAAGATGACAACTCAAAATCCTTTTCTTGAGGGTTAACCTCAATGTCGTAAATGGGGTCTCTACAAAAAATGAGACAACCAAAATCCCACCTGTGTGTGCCAGTTTGTATGAAAGTGTCTATGTGATCGTCAACCATATCTAAGGGTTCTTTCATAAGACCATCAGTGTGATTGAAAATGACCATCTCTTCATCTTTGTGTGCAGGAAGAATAGAGGCTAAGGCATTTTCCACTGGATCTTCAAATTCTTCACCATCGAGACTAATCACTTCTTCAACATCATGTGCAAGAGGAGATAATGTTGGGAAGCCTCACCTTCATCAAGCGTGATAAAATATAGTGATGCCTCAATATCTTTTGCTTTATCATAATTCTTCGTTCTTCCTATGGACATGCCCCTCCGTCGCCTCTTCATCACAAGAGGCTTGATCCTTAGTGCATAATGATTTTCTCACTTTTGTTCAATAGGATCTATTGTATCCAAGGTTTCCTCCAATACTTATTCACTTACGAAGTCATGGAATAAAGTATCATCAAGATCTTTGAAAGGATCACAACTCTTCATGTTCTCTTCCTGACGTGCAGGAGGAAAATAGGCATGGATGTCTTCATCAAATGGAAGGACGGATATGAGTACTTCATCTTTATCAGATGCCTCGTCCATATATTTAACATGAGAAAATTCATCGAGATCTTCTTGAGAACTTTCTTCATATGTCTATTCTTCGAGCACTTCTTCATCTTCAAAGGCTAGTTATTTGGCAGGAAATAAATATTTTATATGATTCATCATTTCCTCAACATATTTATTATCATCATTTTCCTTTTCTGTTTGTAGAAGTGTACTCTTTGAGGCATAACAATTTCTGGATGAGGATTCATCGCATGGTGCCATATTTCCCTTGACTGAAAAGACACCTCAATGGAGTTGCCAGATGAGATCAAGGCTCATAAAAGGATGGAAAGGGATAAGGTGGGTTCTTGGAAGGTGGAGTCACCATATGAGCTTCAAGAAGATCTCATCAAGGGTGGAAAGGGAACATCATTTGGGTGGAGTCGCCATGCAATTTAGGGAAAGGCTTTGGGATAGCTTGCCAAAGAATCATTAGGGTTCAGAAGAGGATTCAAAATCCTCCCCAACAATGATGCCAAAATGTTATCGCACAAGTTGTAGGTTGGGAAAATCCCGACCCAACCATCAAATGGCGACAACTAAGAGAGAACCTACCCGCTGTCACCTTAAGCAGGTGTTCCCGTCACTTTAGAGATGATATAATCACCTCAAGGGGGGGAATCCTGATGAATCTAGGGGGAAATGAGATGGAAAGTGAGATGTATGAATGGAATCCCCTATAGTTCAAGTTACTACATGGAAGAAGTATTTAGAATGAGTCTTGGTAGTAAATCCCTTGGGTACCTGCTGAGAGTGTTTGTACCTGCCCGAGACACAAGAAAAAAAAATGTATGTAGTATATGTTAGGTGGACCCAACAAGTTAATATTGCTGTCCCTAATTGCAACAATAAACAAAAATATATATCAGCAAGAGAAATAGCTAGTTACTTCAAAAGTAACGATCAAAATTGTCAAATAATTATTGTACAATGAAGCACCAAACCAATAGATAACTTTCCAATATTCAAGCACAAGATTTGACGGTAAAAGAGGGATGCTAGATAGTGTTTTCAGAGAATTATTGTAGCAGCCTTATGGATGTATAAAACAATTGATACAACAGTAGGATTCAACCACCAAAAATCACAAGTAAACCACCCAAAATATGCACAATGATTTGGTAGATTATTATGGCAGCTTCTTAGCAATTTTTTACGGATGAATAGTGAGTAATAGAAAGAAGTTAAATGAGTTTGTTGCAGCTCTAATGGCTGCAACATAAATTTTATAACAACAATAATATATCCTTGACCAATCAAAATGCCCTCGTGGCCTTATAAATCTTAGAGCATAGAATAGATTCCAATTTAGACTATCTCAAAATTTGGTGTTTTCACGTATACCAATGCAATGATTTTATTTCTCCAATGCAAACAAGATTAGTGCCTTTAACTATTAGGTTGTGGAGTCTTAAAATTAAAGAGCTAGGTGAGCGACTTTCTTGGGGGTGTAAGCTTTTTTACTCCCCAAGGCAAGCTAATCTAGCAAGGGAAAAGCCTAGGAGGGTGTAAACCCTTTTATTCCTAGTATTTCCTTATGCAATAAAGTATTTCAAGACAATCATAATGGAATTAGTGGGGTTGTATGCACTTATAATCCCCAAAAGATTAAGCATATTAACCTTGAAACGAAGAAAAGAAACAATAGAAACAAAGATTCCTTACCTAGTCCAAGCATTAACAAGATAAACCTCTTTTTAACCAAGCAAATCCACAATAAAGCAAGAAATAGTCCTCCACTAGAGATAGCACATCATCCATCCATACAAGAACCAAAGTAAAACCATTACAAGAGATTAGCAACCAAGATATGATGAGAAATGCCCAAATAGTGCACAATTTTCAGCCAAGTATCCTTATTCACAAGGGAGAGCTATTTTCCAAATGAAATAGAGTTCATCTCTATTTATACAAAATGTTCTCAAGTATGTATGTCTTCTTAGCCAGGGTAAAAGATAATATAACGAGTGAAAAACCCTTATCTCACCCCTTGCATCAAATAATAAAATTTAATTTTCACTTTAACACAATAGAAACCCTACAAATGAGAGGACATTTTGACCACTTGAGCAAGTCGTTGGAGAGGAAAATGAAGGTCGTTGGGGCTCCTTGAGACTCCTCATCATATTCTAGGGTCAATCCATGTCTCCTCTGGTCAAAATATGCCAAATACCAATGTGCAATGGAGCCATCACCACCAAACCCCCTCAAGCATGACTTCAACCCTCAAAAGATGACGTTTTGACTCTCCTAGGAAAGTCATTAGGGTACCAGGAGGTGGATAAGATCCTCCATGATTCCAAGTAAGCCTCCAAAGGAATATCTATGTGATCCTGTGTGCGGGCCTACAACATCCAACCTATGGGCTCCTTTCCCCATGGAAGCCCAAGGTAGGCTTGTTCTCCCAAAACTGGCCACCAAGCAAGGTCCTGTAAAACAAAAGGGTACGCCCTCCAAATATCTCAAGTCAAAGATATCATGACAAGTGTAAAACAAATATAATAAGCAAGGAACCTAAACATGTGCATCAAAACTACCTCATCAAATTAAACAAATGCTTAAAAACCCTATACAATTGACCAAGTTTAAGCATGGGAGGGATGTAATAAAGGTCCTATTGGGTAGACCAAAACCATCAAGTAGGGGATGCTCCCAAGGATGGCATTTTGAGGTTATGTAGTGGATGATGAGGTGGAAGGTTTTTAGACTTCATAGGTCGATGAGTTTCATGACATACAAAGGCTCATATTATCTCATTTATGGGTGCCTTTGTAGAGGGTGTGTGGCACCTTCATTCATGATGAAATTTTTCCAAGCCCATAGTCTTGTCATTATTTATTTCTCTCATGTTTTAAGGAATGAGTTGAAGGCCACTGTCCTGGCTTGGTGTCCAAATAAAAACAATGTCATTCACAAATAATTGGCAGAAATGAGAAGGTTGGCTCATGACGAGACCCCATTTCTTTGAGTTGTGTAACTGAGAGCCACTACCATGGCTTGGTGACCAGATGATGATAATTTCATAGCGCTAAATACCCATGATTATGATAGGTCGGTTCATGATGAGGCCTCCCATTCTCCAACTAACCCCTTAAGCATTCACTATCATTTATTCTTATGTGGATCCCTCATTTCTTATAGAGAAGCGTTTTATTTCTTTCTCGACGATCCATGGGAGGAGCATCTAGGTCTATATATAGGATTTTATCTTTTTAGCCAACAACTATCCCTTTGGTCCTTCATCCTCTTCTTCCCATGAAATGAGGTACATGGCCTTCTTGGGTCACTAAAGTCAAATGGCCTATAAGAAGACAATATTATGGGAGTGTAATGAGCAGAAAGTGGTAAATATGGTCAAGAACAATACGATAACCCCTTAAGGGACCCCCAGTTGCTAACCTTCCCCAAAGGTTGGTCACTTACTAGGAAATCTATGACACACACCAAGGTGAAACATTGTCAAAAGCATAATTTCCAAGCAAGTGTTCGATAATCAAATTAGCTCAAATACAACATGTTTAAATGCCTTAAATTTTAGGGTGATTACCTGCCACAATACCTGACTTGTACCGCATGGAGAAAGATCCATCTAGATTTTAGAAGCTAGCTAGTGTGGTGGTTGCACTGACAATGGACCAGAATGTGGTGATAGAGCGAGCTTCCATATGTGAAAGTGGACACTGCTAGTCATGTGGTATCTCGACACTCCATATCTGAAACCCGAGGGCTTCGAGACATGCTCTCCTTAGTTATCCACAAAATGGGGATGGAATTTGGCCCCTACTTGGGGACATGTGCTCTCTGTAGAGTGCATGAGAACCGTAACATCTCCTGGTAGACCCGTGCCTACACCGAAACAAAAAACTCTAAAATCTAGGGTGGTTCTATCACCCTTCATCCATATACATAAAAAAAATGACAACTAATCTAGAAAATAAAATTTTAGCATTTTTTAAAAAATTTCTAAACTAAGCATGAAATCAATATGCAAGTAGAGAAAAATGAGATATGAAATGCATATAAACTAACATGAGAAATCACGATGCAAATTCAAGGAAAGAAATGCGACCTACCTACTTACTTGGGGCCTTGAGGCCCTGAAGATCAAGTGATATATGATGTCAGGTGAATTCATACAACCAGTGCAACCGGTTGATCATCTCATCATAGTATCTCCCCTTGTGTTTAATAATATGAAACAAAAAATATAAGTCTAGCACAAAATTATCATGAGCATAAATAGATATATAATCAATCATAAAATGAAACTCATGAAGATGGGTGGGAGGGAGGAAATCTAGTTGGAAATAGAAACCATCATCCTGATCATCCTACATGAGAGTGTAACCACAAGCATGGTCAATCCATCTCCGAAGAGGGATATCATATATAGACAATGATTCATCTTCATTCACACACAAATATCCACTACTTGTGGAACACTGAGAGGTGATGAGATATCAGAAGAAGACTACATGGTTTCTTGGAGAAGAAGATATGCGGTAAGGGACAACCTCAGGTCTAGAGGAAGAAAGATGCATCCTCTTCATCTGTGAAGCCCTATAGAAATCCTTGAAATGAAAATACTTCCTCTTTGTAGAGTGAACCTATGATTGTTTTGAGATGACCACATTCTGGTATTACTCCAAAATTGAGGATGAAGGTGGCTGAGAGTCCTCATACAACAAGTCTGCATCCCCAAAAAGATATGCATCACAAGTCCCAAGGGATGACTAAAAATCATTATAAAAATGTTGTGACTGATCATCCTCGAGTAAATTTGCAATCGTGTCATCATCAGGCTTCCAAACATATGAATCATATATGCATGAAAAGTAGTCCTCTGAAATGACAACTCAAGCCCCTTTTCTTGAGGGTTACCCTCAATGTCGTAAATGGGGTCTCTATAAAAAATGTGACAACCAAAATCCCACCTACATGTGCCAGTTTGTATGAAAGTGTCTATGTGATCGTCAAACATATCTAAGGGTTATTTCATAAGACCACCAGTGTGATTGAAAATGACCATCTCTTTGTATTTGTGTGTAGGAAGAACATAGGTTAAGGAAGTTTCAACTGGATCTTCAAATTATTCACCATCAGGATTGATCACTTCAACGTCATATGCAATAGGAGAGCAAGGTTGGACAACCTCACCTTCATAAAGTGGGAGAAAGTATAGCGGTGCCTCAATATGTTGCACTTTATCATAATTCTTCTTTCTTCTTATGAACATGCCCCTCAATCACATCTTCATCACAAGAGGATTGATCTTCAGTGCATAGTGCTTTTCTCACTTTTCTTCAAGAGTATCTATTGTATCCAAGGTTTCCTCCAATACTTCTTCACTTACAAAGTCATGGAATAAAGTATCATCAATATCTTCAAAAGGATCACGACTCATCATGTTCTCTTTCTGGTTTGCAGGAGGAAAAGTGGCTTGGATTTCTTCATCAAATGGAAGGGAAGATATGACTACTTAATCTTCATCAAATGGAAGGGAATATATGACTACTTAATCTTCATCAAAGGCCTCATTTATATCTTTAACATGAGAAAATTCATCAGGATCGTCATGAAAAATTTCTTAATCTGTCTGTTCTTCAAGAACTTCTTCATCTTCAAGGGCTAGTTCTTTGGTAGGAAATAACTCTTTTATACGATTCATCATTTCCTCATCAACTTTATTAGCATCCTTTTCCTTTACCATTTGTATAAGTGTCCTCTTTGAGGCATAACAAGTTCTGGAGAGGGTTCATCCCATGGTGCCATATTTCCATTGACTGAAAATACACCTCAATGGAGTCGGCAGATGAGATCAAGGCTCACCAAAGGATGGAAAGGGATAAGGTGGTTTCTGTTGATTTTTATATTATCAAGGTTAAGTATGAAGTTCATTTCATTTTATCATTTAACTTAACCATATACAATAATTTTGCAGCAACCAAGATCACAAGAAGAAACACCATTCACAAGAACACAAGAAGTATCCTGGGAAACCCTTCTCAACAAGGGAATAAAACCTAGCCAAATCTTTTGCTATATTCTTCAAGAGAAATACCTTCACCACCAATAAGACCTAGCACACAAGAGAGTGCTCAAACCCTATAAGACTAGCACCCAAGAGAGGTACGCACTTTTCCCAATAGGATGTACTTGCTGAAATTTCCAAACACACATGAAAGATATGATTCCTCAATGGGGAATTTAGCTTTACTTATACTAGACTGAACCTGTCAACATAAGTGTCTATTGGCACAACAAGTACGACCTATCTAAGTCACATTGTAATTAATATTAACCAGATTAATTATATTGTACATTTATTACTAATCACATTAAGGTGGGGTCGACCTGTACCCTTTACATTACAATTAGGGTTATAGGAAGGTCTGACTCTTTGAACAATATAGCAAGGGATCTGATACACCCACTAGTTCTCATCCACTAGGGGCACATCCATAGGGATGTCCATATCTCTGGCTCACTACATTACACATAAGAACCAATTCTTCACAAGTTCACTTGTGATCGTCCACATGCACACCCACTCAACATATCTTCTTTCCCATTGCATCACATAGGAGAGTCATCTGGAGTTTCTCGTCAACTTTGCTGCTCAGAGGAGGCTAATAAATCATATTCATTTATGTTCTCATGACGATGCACCCAACACTTTGGTATTTCACACGTTCACCTTCTGCTTAGCCACATGCACGCCCAACTCAACATATTGCCTTTCCCATAGGATAGTCATCTAAAGTTCTTCTCAACTCTCTGAATGGAAGAGTTCATCTCTAAGTTCCAACTCTGTCTCAGATAGGAACCACGTATCCTTCTTAGAGTCTTTCTCTCAGGTTTGTAAGCTGGATAAAGTCTCACATAGTTGAAATGATCCACATCTCATAGGTTTGTAAGCTGGAGAATGTCTCACATAGCTGCAATCATCAACAAGTTCTTAAAAAGTGGAGTCACCAAATGAGCTTCAAGAAGATCTCATGAAGGGTGGAAAGGGAACATCCTTTGGGTGGAGTCATCAAACAATCTAGGGAAAGGATTTGGGATAGATTTCCAAAGTTTCGTTAGGTTTCGAAAGAGGATTCAAAATCCTCCTCAGAAACTACGCCAAAATGTTATCACACAAGTTGTAGGTTGGGAAAATCCCAACCCAACCACCAAATGGTGACAACTAAGAGAGAACCTTAGCACTGTCACCTTAGGTAGGTGTTCCCATCACTTTAGAGATGATAGAATCACCTCAAGGGAGGAATCTCGGTGACCCTAGGGGGAAATGAGACGGAAAGTGAGATGTATGAATGAAATCCCCTATAGGTCAAGTTACTAGATGGAAAAAGGCTTGTGAATGATTCTTGGGAGAGGTTTAAGGTTGCCAAGCCCTTGGGTACCCGCTGAGAGTGTTTGTTCCTATCCAAGACACAATAAAAACCAACTATACGTAGTATATGTTAGTTGGAACAAAAATTTAATCTTTATGTCCCTAATTGCATCAGTAAACAAAGATATATATCAACAAGAGAAATTGCTAGTTACTGTAGAATTAACCATCAAAATTGTCAAATAATTATTGGACAATGAAGCACCAAAACAATAGATAACTTTCCAATATTCAAGCACAAACTTTGACATTAAAAGAGAGATGCTAGATAGTGTTTTTAGAGAATTATTGTAGCATCCTTATGGCTATAGCAACATGATTCAACCACCAAAAATCATGAGTAAACCATCCAAAAGATGCACAATGATTAATATATTATTATGGAAACTTCTTAGCAACGTTTTGACGAATGAATAGTGAGTAATAGAAATAAATTAAATGATTTTTTTTCATCCCTAATGGATGTAGCATAAATTTTATAACAAGCATAAGATATCCTTGACCAATCAAAATTCCCTTGTGGCCTTATCAAGCTTAGAGAACATAGAATAGATTCCAATTTAGACAATCTCAAAATCTACGTATACCAATTGAATGATTTTATTTCTCCAACGCAAAGAAGATTAGTGCCTTTAACTATTGGGTTGTGGAGTCTCAACATTAAATATTTAAGTGAAATACTCCCCTGGGAGTGTAATCCTTTTTACTATGCAAGGAAATCTAATCTAGCTAGGAAAAACCCTAGGAGGGTGTAAACCGTTTTACTCCTAGTATTTCCTTATGCAATAAAGTATTTCAAGACAATTACAAAGGAGTTAGTGGGGTTGTATGCACTTATACTCCCAAAAATATTAAGCAAATTAACCTTGAAACCAAGAAAAGAAGCAATAGCAACAAAGATTCCTTACCTAGTCCAAGCATTAACAAGATAAACCTCTTTTTAACCAAGCAAATCCATAATGAAGCAAGAAATAGTCCTCCACTAGAGATAGTGCATCATCCATCCATACAAGAGCCAAAGTGAAACCATTACAAGAGAGTAGAAACCAAGAGATAATGAGAAATTCCCAAATAGGGTGCAATTTTCAGCCAAGTATCGTTCTCCACAAGGGAGAGCTACGTTCCACATGAAATAAAGTTCATCTCTATTTATACAAAATGTTCTCAAGTATGTTTTTCCACTTAGCAAGGGTAAAACGTAAGATAAGGGGTCAACAACCCTTATCTTTCCCCTTGCATTAAATAATAATATTTAATTTTCACTTTAACATAATAGAAAATAGAAAAAGGAGATCATGTCACCCCTTTGGGGGACGTTTTGACCACTTGAGCAAGTCGTTGGAGAGGAAAATGGAGGTTGTTGGGGCTCCTTGATCCTCCTCATCATATGCTAGGGTCAATCCATGTATCCTCTGGTCAAAATATGTCAAGTGGAAATGTGCAATGGCTCCATCACCACCAAACCCCTCAAGCATGACATCAACCCTCATAAGATAACGTTTTGACTCTCCTAGGAAAGTCATTAGGGTACTAGGGGGTGGATAAGATCCTCCATGATTCCAAGTAAGCCTCCAAAGGCATATCTCTATGATCCAATGTGCATGCCTACAACATCCAAGTTGTGGGCTCCTTTCCCCATGGAAGCCCAAGCTAGGTTTTTTCTCCCAAAACCGGCCACCAAGCAAGGTCCTGCAAATCAAAAGGGTACGCCCTCCAAAGATATCAAGTCAAAGGCATCATGACAAGTGTAAGCCACATATAATAATAATGACACCCAAACATGTGCATCAAAACTACCTCATCAAATTAAACAAATGCTCAAAAAACCTATACAATTGACCAAGTTTAAGTATGGGAGGGGTGTAATAAAGGTCTTATTGGGTATGCCAAAACCCTCAAGTTGGGTATTCTACTAAGGACGACCTCATAGTGGATCATGAGGTGGAAGGGGTTTAGACTTCATAGATTGATGAGTTTCATGACATACAAGGTCTCACATTATCTCATTTATGGGTGCCTTTGTAGAGGGTGTCTGGCACCTTCATTTGCAATGCACTTTTTCCAAGTCCATATTATTGTCATTCTTTATTTATCTCATGTTTTAAGGAATGAGATAACAACAATGTCATTCAAAAATACCTGGCGAAAATGAGAAGGTTGGCTCTTAATGAGACCCCCTTTCTCTCAATTTTGTAACTAAGAGCCACTACCATGGCTTGGTGACCAGATGATGGTAATGTCATACCACTAAATACCCATGATCATGATAGGTCGGCTCATGATGAGACCTCCCATCCTCCAACTAACCCCTTAAGAATTCACTATCATTTATTCTTGTGTGGGTCCCCCATTTCCTATAGAGAAGTGTTTCATTGCTTTCTCGGGGAACCTTGGTCGAAGCATATGGAAGGTCTATGTATAGGATTTTATCTTTTTATGCAACAAAAATCCCTATGGGCCTTCAACCCCTTCTTCCCATGAAATGAGGTACATGCCTTTCCTGGGTCACTAAAGTCAAATGGCATAGAATAAGACAATATGATGGGAGTGTAATGAGCAGAAAGTGGTAAATATGGTCGAGAACAGTACGATAACCCCTCAAAGGACCCCCGATTGAAAACCTTCATCAAAGGTTGTTCACTTACTAGGAAATCTATGACACTCACCAAGGAGAAACAAGGTCAAAAGAATAATGTCCAAGCATGTGTTCTATAATCAAAGTAGCTCAAATACAACATCTTTAAATTCCTTAAATATTACGGTGATTACCTGCCACATTACCTAACTTATACCACGTAGAACAAGACCCATCTTCTTTCTAGAAGCTATTTGGTGTGGTGGATGCACTGACAATGGACTAGAATGTGGTGATAGAGCGAGATTCCATATGTGAAAGTGGGCACTACTAGTCATGTGGTCTCTTGACACTCCATATATGTAACTTGAGGGTCTCGAGACATGATATCCTTAGTTACCCACAAAATGACAACTCAAACCCCTTTTCTTGATGGTCACCCCTTTCCTCCAATACTTCACTTCTGAAGTCATGGAATAAAGTATCATCAAGATCTTTGAAAGGATCGGAAATCATCATGTTCTCTTCCTGATGTGCAGGAGGAAACAAGGCTTGAATGTCTTCATCAAATGGAAGGGAAGATATGAGTACTTCATCTTCATCAAATGCCTCGTTCATATATTTAACATGAGAAAATTCATCAGGATCTTGATAACTTTCTTCATATGCCTGTTCTTCCAGCTATTATTCATCTTCAAGGACTAGTTCTTTGGTAGGAAATAACTCTTTTATACGATTCATCATTTCCTCAACAACTTTATTAGCATACTTTTCCTTTTCCATTTGTAGAAGTGTTCTCTTTGAGGCATAATAAGTTATGGATGAGGGTTCATCCCATGGTGCCATATTTCCATTGACTGAAAAGACACCTCAATGTAGTCACCAGATGAGATCAAGTCTCATCAAAGGATGGAAAGGGATAAGG
>JASDQU010205151.1:4974-27590 GCA_032191745.1 Picea mariana
TTTATGAAGACTAAACTATTACTTAAGTGGGTTTTTGTTTAAATTTTTATTTTTATTTTAGGGTCTTTTTCTTAAAGTTAGACTAAAATTTTACCCTAAAAAGTTTTAGACTTGGGACTTAGATTCTAAATTGGGTGACACTTGGTTAGGGAAGTTGTTTAAGGATTTCTTAATGTGTTAAATGTCTTAGGGCCATCTAGGTTTGTTCCTTCATCAACATCAATGCGACGTTCCCTTTAGGATGCACCACGTGCTCCAATGGTGCCACTCGCCCACTTATGTTTCTTTTGCGCGACGTGCCCTTCAAGATGCACCACGTGCTCCAAGGGTGCCACTCGCCAACTTGTGTTTCTTTTGCGCGACGTGCCCTTCGGGATGCACCACGTGCTCCAAGGGTGCCACTCACCAACTTGACTGATTGGTAGACATTTATAACCCCTGGAGTCAACACTCCGCTAGGAGAACTTGTGGGAGACTAAGGGCTCTAAGAAATAAGGCCCCCACCTTATTGCGCGCCCCTTAGAATCATCGTGAGCGAATGTCGTAGTCTGCCCTCACAGAATTGTGAATCCTCTCGAACTAGGTAATCATTAACCTACAGTTTGAGCCACGGTGGGAGTGCTAGTAGGCTGTGGCAGGGCTGTTGTCCACACCTCTCCCTCAACCTCTCTGGAAATCGTGTGTTTCCCCTTTACTCCATATGTGAGTCTGGTCAGCAAGCTATCGTCAGCCTGCATCATCAACAATCGTGTCAGAACATGTCAACATCATATCATCAAATCAACGAAATATCACAGTAAATAAATCAACCCAAATAGCACACTACCTGACTCAATCCGGAGTCCAAGGAGGTTCCACCGATGCCGCTGCATCCTCAAGGTCCAAAACCCTGCACACTCAATAAAAATAAGTCAAAGCACCTATCTACGTTAAAGAAGTAAAACATCATGTCATCTATCATAATGCATCATAATCAAGGATAAATGTTTTAACATCATAAAAGTCCAGATCACTTGCAAGCAAGTGTCCTCAAAGAATAAGTTTTCTCAGTGCGCCAGAGCGGGATGTTACATTTTTTATGAATTTCCTTGTAACCTACATTTTCTCGAGTAGCCAAATGAGTGCATTATGATTGTAGACCAATATTTTTTCTTTATTAGATCCTATAATGAAATTATCTTCAATAAAAGAATAAAAGATTAAATGCCCCAATTCCTCTCATGGGACAAGGCACTGCCTACTTGTAGAAATAACCATACAACAATACTTATATCTCTAGCGCATTCCCATTATGAAGTGACTACAAGTCTATTGGATCCTTTCCAAACCACCCAACAAACAAAGCCTCCATGATGTAGAACAATCATCACCCACACACATTAAAAACAATGAAATCAAGAAAAAATAAATGATACTTATAGGATGATGCACCCACACAAAGAGAAAGAAGAACCCTATCCCTACCAATTCAAGCCACTCTTGTTGATTTCAAGTTAAACCTTAACACCATGACGATTGTGCTATCTGTAAGCACCAAGATAGGTGACAAAGCTAGTCTTGTTTCCTTCCTACTACCTGTCCATTTGATGGTTCTTTCTGGGTAGTAATACCCATCTCTTTGTCCTCCATTATCACATTGATATTCTTATGGTAACACCTACTCTCCTTGTTTTATTCCCTCGTTCCATTTTTCTAGTCCCCTAATCATAACATTATATCATACCCTTATTATCCTATCATTTCTAGTCCTCTCTTCCTTTTCTTAACTTTTCTCTTATTGACCACCTATTTCCTCGATCCGTTCATCTTTGATTGTCTCCCTTTAGCTCATTGTCTTGAATAGGGGTAAATTCAAGATGACATTCCTTAGTTGATACTAGTCACCACTCCCTTGCTATCTTCCCTAAGAGGTTATATTTTCCAGTTGCATATTGTAGCCCATAGCTAAAGGTCACCTTCATTTCCATGAAATTTCCTTCCTCTCAACGCTCTTCTCCTACCTTCGATGGTGCTTAATTAACGTTGTTTCCTAATTATGTTCATTTTCCATCCGCATGCTAACATTTTCACCTCATGCCTTCAACGGTGCCTTTCTAGAATCAACGACACATGCCATCACTAATGTCACCTTACAATTATTAGTGCCTTCAATAGTTCCTTTACAAAATATTGATAATATAACCTCACCATCATACACCAACATTATAAAAATAAAAATTATAAAAATCATTTTTTGTATTAGATATCATCAATCATGCACATGGTCGTCCACCTTAGAGATCATCCAACATGCTCCATCCATCTCATCCATATTTGTCCCTACACCCTCCTTCACATTCAATGACAACATGAAAAATGGACTAGGTGATGATGTGGTAGCCTAGGCTAACCAATATGTGGCATTCCTCACATCCAATGATGACGTGACACATGGACCACATGATAAGGTGGAAACCATGTCTAAATAACAAGTGGCATTATTCACATCCAATGAAAACATGACATGTTCGATAGAAAAGTGGTCACCTCTACAATTCCAAACTCAAAAAGGAACTTATGGATTATCTTGAAGGCCTCTTTGGAGTAGACACGTTCAATAAAAAAGAGGTCACCTCTGCAGCAGGTGAATATTTAAAATATACATGGGATGTTTATAGACGAAGCTTGGCAGGAAATACTAGGTATGAGCGTCCTCCCTCAATTCCAGAGAGGGAGTGGAAGGCGATCATTGATGATGCAAAAGAGAAGATTTTTAAAAAATCAGGAGAACAGATAACTGGTACACCAAGGTATATTACAATATTTTGATTTCAATACCAGCTTTATTTTTCTTTAGATATAAATAAAAGTGTGGTTGTATATAAAATACTTGAAAATTTTGATGATAGGTTGCCTGACACTTCGAAGGGAACCAAAGAAAGGATTTCCAAACATGGCCAAACAAGCTAGGCCAGGGCAGCTACTCGAGGTTAAAGTCATGAATCATAAGTACCCAAACATCTTAAGAATATTATTTGTATCACCTTACAACTTTCAAGTAATTGCAACCAAAAACATTAAAAAACCATACCCTTACGCAATGCAGGGTGACGACTTCGAAACTGAAATCACAGGGGAAGACCTCCAATTTGGTTACAAGTATGGTTATAAATCTATGGTTGATCGTAGGAAAAGCATGGGGCAGACCCCAAGATCCAATTTGCGGTATAAGGTAAATAAAAATCAGTCCACATTAACCTTTCATTACTTACAAAATACATAAATGTTTGATATCGTCCATAATTCAATGTCTTACTTTGTTTTAATTAGGGGAGAAACACTATCAACGAAACCATTAGTATTGGACAACAAAGTGTTGATAGTGTAACACAACCAGAAGATCATGGTGCTCCCCAACAGCCCCATCCTAGTGAGCTGAAGCCCCAAGATGTTCATGTGACTGAGGCCCATGACGGTAAAATGTCTATATATTAATCATATACTTAATAATTATGTACTTATAAATTTTGACGTTTCAATGGCAGAGAATGTCATAGTTGATCCTCCTCAACCTGAAGATCAGGTGAATAGGCCCTCAACCATTCCAACGGTGCTAACTAGAGGACTAGGTAAATAATTACATTGCAGATTTTTTTTTTAATATTAATAAACTACTTCAATGATATTTAAAAATTGGCCATATAAATTTAATATTTTTTATTTTTGTAGTTGATGGCCCCTCATAGAAGCATCCATGCCGTGGGTATGAGACCAGATGTACTCAGTGTGAAAGGACTGAAACAACATCAGTTGTTGAAGAGCACCAAGTAAACGAAGACATGGAGATGGATGAATTACTTAAGACCTGGAAATCACAAAAGAAGACTAAAAGAAATTCATGATGTCATGTAATAATTTTATAAGATAGTTAGATGTACATTATATAGCTGAACATGTAATGATGCATATAATAATTACCATTATGGGTACTTTTTCATCTGATAATATACACAAGGCTATTTCTATGGCTTGTATATATCTGTGAATGTAATTTTGTTATACAATTAATGATAATTTTAGCTTCTCTTATAAGACTTGGTGTCTACTTGGTGTCTACAATCTTATAAGACATGTGCATCATCTCAATCTTCATGTGTACAATATGTGGAGGGTTATTCAAGGTTTCAAGACTTTCTTCATATTTTCCTACTTTAATCTTCTCATGGTGATGTTAATCCATATAGAGGTTCATGATATAAACACTCATTGTTATAATGTTGACATAAATTCAAATATTCACTTTGTCGATTACAGGGCATAATAATGGAAACAATGACAGAGTTTTGACCATATGCCAACTAATTTGTCCTTTTAAAAAAACTTCATTGATGTGCAAGGGAGCAATGTGACTATGAGAAAAGACCCAGTTTATCCCCCAAATATATTCAATAACGTGTGTGGGATAAACACACCCTCAAAACAAGAACAAAAAATCACTCCAAGTGAAGTTGTTGCATAACTCCAAACCATTTGCATCGTTGGAGTTTCCTTCACAATATTGTGTCCTCAATGATATTACAAGAAAATTTAATGGGTTGACCTAGTTTTGTGTTTACATTGTCCCTATTGACCTTTGTATGGAGAAATTTTGTGGAGAGGTGAGTCAACCTTGGTATAGTTTGGGCTTTCTATTTCATAGATATTACCTTACCTAGGTTCCAAACTTGAGAGTGAGTTAGATTATTCTTGATACCCACTTGATCCTCGGCATATCCATTTTTTGGATGATGACCAAACACAAGGGAAGGTTTCCATATGTTGGTAAGCTCCTTGAATGGTTGATTTGGATATTTTATTTCACCTAGCAGCCACATCCCTTAGTTATCCAATAGGGTATAAGGCATGAATATGATCTTTGAGCAGTAGTTAGAATGATTTTTTTCCTTCCATTCATGTTTTCCTTTATTTTGTGTGTTTACTTTCATGCATTGCCTAATTTTATTGATGCATTTGATTTTCCTTAGAATAATTTCTTACTCGTGTTTTCATGCTTTACTTTCATGTTTATATTTGGTGAAGTTTTTTAATTTGTGCCAAGTATTTTTTTTTTCTAACTAGGGTGGTAGATTCACCCCAAATTTTGTTTCATTTTCCAAGTTATATGGTGTGTAGATCATAGGTCTACATATATTATGGATTTCTCATACATTCTCACACAGAGTGCATTTCCACGAGTAGGAGCCAAATGTTACCCCATGAGGGGTGACACATTTTTGGATACGCTAGCAAGGGTTTCAAGTTGTTGCTTGCATGATGTGTCATGATGATATTCCCTAGATCTAGATAGAGTTCTTCTTGATCTCCACCAAAAACATGATCGTTCTAGCTCAACTATGGTGTAGCTCACTTTTATGCCAACTCCTCAGATGTTAAATGCATTTTTGTACGGTATGGCATGGTTCCTATTTTCTTCATTTGACATTCCATGTATCAATACGTATTTGGAAATGATGATGTAACTTATTATCTCATCATAAAGTGGTAAACACCTAGTGATTGTCTAGTAGCATTTCATAACATTACATGGTTTTATGACTTTCCTTGTAGTACCTTGGGGAACATGTTTTATGTTAGAAGTGTGTCATCTCTTGGATTAACCTATACCATTGGGTTCTTAGGATATATATCATTATCCATATCCTAACCATGCTAATCATTTTCCAACTCCCGAGTGTTATTCATTCCGTCCATATAAAAAATTGCATCTTGGTCATGTATGATTTCTCAAAGGTCAAAAGGAAAGGTCAAATTGATAAAACCTGAGTGAATAATCCAATAAGAAAAAGAGGTGAAGAGATGTCAAAATCCAAATATAAATATTTAGCAATGCTCTCTCACTATCAGGCCAATGCCCCTAGTCTCTAGTTTGTCTATGAATGTATAAATAAAAGGAAATTGTTCGATAAAACAAACATTAAAAAAAACAATTCTTAAAGGGGTAGTAAGAAATAATGTTAAGGATGGTAAGTCAATGTTAAGATATCTCTAGAAGGATATTATATGTAAAAATACTAGCTAAATAAAGGTGGATGAATAAATAAATGATTGATAAGACTTGTTCATGTCTAAGACGTTGTGGGTCATCACATGAACTCATTCCCCATTCCCTTTCATCATTATTAATTATTTTTTCCTATCTTTCACCTAGGTTATTAGGAAATATGTGTTGTCTTAGGACTTGATGCATGTATAAGGTTCAATATTGTTCCCCTTGGTAAGACTTAGGAAAATATTAAAACAACCTTCGTTTTTATGTTATACTAAGAGATGTCACCAGGTGCTACCAATTAATGGCTTGCTAAGAGGCTAGACCCATCACTTCAAGTGGGTATTGTGCATTGGGATACATGTATTATGCCTCAATATCCATGACATTGCATTGGGATCCATGATTCTACATTTGGATCCATGTACTCATATATGATCATATCTACATACATTGGGATCCATACAATTTTCCCTGGGATTCATGTCACCACATTGGGACCCATGATAGTGCATCGATCCATGAGAGGGATGCCATGTATCCACACATTCCATATGGACCAATAAAATTAATTCTCCCTTATCAACTGGATGTTTCATTCACACTTATGAATTATTTATCTCTCCTTGTACCACACATGGGAGTTATTAATGCCTTGGAGGAGTTGCTTACAAATTATGGAGGTGGTTATAGGTTGTTATTTGGACCTTGTGATGATGTGTTATGCTTTATTTTTATCTACTTTAGAAGCACCCACCTAGAGGAGGCCACACATGCCATTTATCTTGACTTTTTAACTTGGATGGCTCACACATGTGAGAGGTAATGTCATCTTCTTGAGTTCCTTATTCCAGACTTGGACCTTTCCATCATTTGAGGGAGTTGGTTGGAGGATCTTTGGGAGTATTTGGACAATGTTGACTCAATCATTCACCCTCTCATGGGGAAATTTCACCTCTATTGAGAAGTGCACCTAATTTATTCTCTACCTCTAGCCCACACTTGCGGAATTTATCATTATATTTGGACCATTATTTAGGTTCATTTGGCTCTGGGATGGTTTTGAGGGATTTGTTATATGATTTGTTGTATATTCCCATGGACTGGGTTAATGGTTTTGACCTCATAGTATTGAGCTAGCACATTGTGTTGTATTTTATTTGAGGAGGCTCTTCACCCATAAAAGGAAGAGTCCTCCCTCATTTAAAACCATTGGATATTAATGAGAAACTTGGCTTAATATTTGTTTGAAAATCTATTTCTTTTCTTTGTTAATGTTTAGTCGTTTTCAAGGTTTGTATAAGCACTTTTAAAGATTTTTTTGGAATAAAAAGGCTACTAGAAGGCCAAAGAATTAAGGGTGAAATGCTCCACTTGGGAGGGTTCTCAAGGTAAGTTCTCTAACATTACCCCTTTG
The DNA here is from genome assembly GCA_032191745.1 of Picea mariana. Taxonomy (NCBI): domain Eukaryota; kingdom Viridiplantae; phylum Streptophyta; class Pinopsida; order Pinales; family Pinaceae; genus Picea; species Picea mariana. The sequence goes on from JASDQU010205151.1 coordinate 12,417, forward strand.
ATCATTGAAGTTATTTTTCATGCATTAAGGTAGGATTTCTGATGGTTGTATCATTTTGCTTGGCCAACCTTTCAATTCTGATAATACTAGGAAAGGTTTTCATAATGTGTTATCCTCAATCTAGATTGCATTCAGCCTCATTGACTTATATTAGTTCAAATCATGCTAACTAGTTCTCAAAGAAACGACTATATGTTTATCACAAGAGGGTTTGAAAATAATTTTTAATTTAAGTAGAAATTGATCACTTTTATGGATACCCTAATGCATACTTTGGTTGGAATGGTTGAAATCAATACAACATAACTAGGGTTGAACATAAATTTTATTGCAACATTTTGAAGGAGTGTTGTTCTAGGTTATTATAAACTATCATTGGATGTATTGGAAGGTCCAACAACCTCATTCAAAGTGAAATCGTTGCATGATCTTTATTGTTGTTCTGGGATTTTTCTATTATTCCTTTTTCTTCAGAGATTTATTGTTGTGCGGGGCTATTTGTAACCCTCCTCTTTTTCCAATGTTTTGAGGATTTCATTATATTCATTTCCATAGGTGTCCAAACGACTTTGAGGAGAGATAAATTACCTAGTTTCATGCCTTGACATTACCTCCTATGTGTTATCCAAAACTCTATCCAGGACTGTCATAAAACTGTAGAAGTATTCCACTTTCAATGGTGATTAAAGTGTTGATGTATTGCAATGTTTTTATGACACCTTGTTTTCCACATCCCAAAGATGCCAAAATATGTTAAGGAATTCCAAAGGACCTTGTAATTAGTCCAATAATTGCCTCCTTTCACTATTGTATGAAGGTTTGTTAACCATATTTTGTTGTGGTGTTTGCATTTCTTTTGGCTTGGTTGGTTGACCACGATACATTCCTACCCTAACCACCACAAAAAATCTACCCAAACAGTGCAACATTTATATTGTTTACTAGTTGAGAGGGTCGATTCATGCTACAATCATGGTTCCAAAGAATTGATCTATATTGTATGATGAAAAATAGATTAATTTCAGAGTGTTGATGAATGAATGATAAGTTTGGTTAATGATATAATTTTTGTGCCTTCACATATAATAATGAAATTTGCTAATCTGGTAGCATTGTATTTCTTCTAAAGTTATTACATTGAGCTCGTTCCCTTATTCTCTCTTTACAATAGTGACACTTCATGTGTTTCATGGAATATACTTATTGAATGGATGAAAACTTATATTGGTTATGAACTTGTTACAATTATGCTCTATTTCATTGCTATCATAACGACCCAATTTCATGCTTAAATGTTTCATAATTACTTGTTCATGATTCACTTCTTGAACATATGAAATTTGGTAAATGAAGACTATCTTGTGAATAAGTATATACTTTTTACTTAGAAATCTTCACCTTGAAAATTGTATATTTCTTGATCACTAATTGTGAGTAATGGTGCATTGGTGTGTTGTGTTGAATAAAGTAAGTGTTTTCCTTCCAAGCATTCATTGATCATTTTCTTCTCTTACGTTTCTTGAAGCATCGGTTTAGAGAAGTCAACCCAAGTCAAACAAAGTCCTTATCCTCACCTGTATAGAAATGCAATGATAGGGCTTAGTATTAGCCCCCTCGAAAAACCCTCCTTATGTTAGAAACCATGGGCTATAAATGTAGAGGCAAGGGCACTAAGGTGATAGTAGGTGGCTTCCCTATCTATTTCCTCAAGCTCTCCCTCGCAGGGTAGGACTTTCCTTTGGCGACAGTTTAAGTGGTAACATGAGAAATTTAGCTAGAAACAACTTCACTTGGATGACCTCTTTAGTGTACAATCATAGCACCTTCTATAATTGGCTCAAAAATAAAATTTTATTTTTTTTTCTCAAAAATACATTTTAATTGTTTTTGCTCAATTTTTCATATATATTTTTTATGAACTTACCTCCTATGTGTTATCCAAAACTCTATCCAATGCTGTCATAAAAATACAAAAATATTCCACTTTCAATGCTGATTAAAGTGTTGATGTCTTGCAATTTTTTTATGACACCTTGTTTTCCACATCCCAAAGAAGCCAAAATATGTTCAGGAATTCCAAAGGACCTTGTAATTAGTCCAATCGTTGCCTCCTTTAACTATTGTATGAAGGTTTTTTAACCATATTTTATTGTGGTTTTTTCATATCTTTTGGCTTGGTTGGTTGAACACGATACATTCCTACCCTAACAACCCCAAACAATCTACCCAAACAGTGCAATATTTATATTGTTTGCTAGTTGAGAGGGTCGATTCATGATACAATCATGGTTCCAAAGAATTGATCTATATTGTATGATGAGAAACAGATTAATTTGAAATTGTTGATGAATGAATGTTAAGTTTGGTTAATGATATTATTTTTGTGCCTTGACATATAATAATGAAATTTGCTAATCTGGTAACATTGTATTTCTTCTAAAGTTATTACATTGAGCTCATTGCCTTATTCCTTGTTTACAATAGTGACACTTCATGTGTTTCATGGCATATACTTATTGAATGGATGCAAACTTATATTGGTTATGAGCTTGTTACAATGATGCTCTATTTCATTGCTATCATAAAGATCCAATTTCATGCTTAAATTTTTCATAAGTACTTGTTCATGCTTCACTTCTTACACATATGAAATTTTCTAAATGACAACTATCTTGTGAATGAATATGTGCTTTTTAATTAGAAAGTTTCACCTTGAACATTGTATATTGTGTCGTCACTAATTATGACTAATGGTGCATTGGTGTGTTGTGTTTAATAAAGTAAGTGTTTTCCTTCCAAGAATTCATTGAGCATTTTATTATCTCACTTTTCTTGAAGCATTAGTTTAGAGAAGTCAACCCAAGTCAAACAAAGTCTTTGTCCTCACCTATCTGGAAATGCAATGATAGGACTTATTATTATCCCCCCAGGAAAGCCCTCCTTATGTTAGAAACCATGGCCTTGCCCAACTAGATTCCCAGAATCTTTGGACTTAGAATGACATTTCTAAATATTCCCAATAAATGGATTGGCCCTTCATTTTAAATATTCCCACAAGATTTGGAATGTGGATAATATTTAAATATTAATAAAACCAACTGTGATGAAAATCCATGAATGCATCTAGAGACAAACCTTCTTAGGGAGCCATAAAAATCCTAAAAATTCCGAGTAGAATAGAGAAGCCTTTGTTTTTCAATGCCTCTCGTGATGAGCTTAGCCAACCTTACAACTTATATGTTTAGTAAAGATCAAACATATAAATATATTTGATATGTACATGTTATCTATTTTAATAACATATCCATATCAAATATATATTGTTACATATATATCTTTCGGTTGACTCATTGAATTTCTCCTATGCCAAACATTCATCAAAATATGTTCTTTTCACTATGTTAAGGGATTCTACAACTAGAACTTGTCTTTATTGGACNAATAAGACCTTCAGATAATTCTTTCCACAAAAGGAATTCTCTATTATAGCATACTTGAATTTTTGAATATAGATGAGGGCCTATTGAGATGAATTGATATACTAACTATAAATATCTAAGAGTAACTCTTGATTGGATGTGACACTTCAGATTTTTACTCTTCAAATCAAAACTAGATGGTGCTTGATCACATACAGAGCGATCTACCCATACCTTATTTACTTTAGAGAATTTTCCTTTGTGAAATGTTTTCCAGAATATAATGAACTTCATAGCCTATAATATTCTTCCAACACATGCCCCCTTTCTTCAAAAATAAAATATTATTTTTTTCGCTCAAATATATATACATATATATATATATAATAAATAGGTTTCGTCACAATTTCGACGCACTATAGAAATCCTGCGACGATTTTGCTATACAAACCACGAAATTTATCATCTCAATTGCGATGAACCATATAAATCCTGCGATGAATTCACTATACAAATCATGACAATTGTCATCGCAATTTCGACGCATTATATAAATCCTGTGATAATTTTTCTATACAAACCACGAAAGTGTTCGTCTCGATTGCGACGAACCATAGAAATCTTGCGATGAATTCACTATATAAATCACGATGGATTTGTCACTTGCAATGACCAAAACAAATCCTACAATGAACTTGCTATACAAACTATGACAGTGTTCATCTCAATTGCGACGACCAATACAAATGTTGCGACAAACTTGTTGTAAAACCACAAAAATTGTATAGTGATTTTGTGTCTATATACCCTGTGTTCGTCGCAATCACGATGATTTCACTACTCTGTCGCTCTTTCGACGAATTATTTACTTAGTCGTATTGGTGATGGTATTTCTTTTTTTGTCAGAATTGTGACAACGTCCCTACTGTCGTCGCTCTTGAGACGTTAATCAAGATTCATCGCACGTGCAACGTCACATGAAATGGTGTTTGGGAGACTCAATATTCGTCGCAATATCCACGACATAACATCGCAAGTACATCGAAATAGTCATCCCAAAATGACCCAAATTTGCTAGTGAATTAGCTGGATGACTCCAACTATGTATTCATGTATTTTATATTCATTTAGGTGTAACAAAAATATTGTTAGTGTTTTATTACTATATATTCATGTATTGTATATTGATTTATAGGAGAGACATGATTGATGGAGTGTTTGTTTGCGTTCTAGAGTGTGTGTGTTTTTATGACAGAAACATTGCCAGCTAAACATAAAGAAGAGAGGCACCATCATAAATCCATCCTGAAGCTTGTATTGTTGTCTCCATACCTACAAAAAGAGAAGAGTGTGAGACGCTACCCGTGAATCCATGTGGAGGTGCCACCAGTCACTAGTTGGAGTTGTCCTAGGCAACCTATGATTACGTGGTGCAACCAACGAGAGGGGAACAAGTCACTATGCTCCATCTCCTTCTTGATCAAGTAGCTTCCACCACCAATGTTGTTGTTCAACAATATGAGAAAACGTGTGTTGATCATATTCTAAATATCATGTTAATCTGAGAGCTTTGGGATATAGTGGTTTTGAGATTTCTTGAATATCATTTTTCCGTTGTTGTTAGTCGAGCTGAAGGATTGAAAAACTGACACCTTTCTTCACTGTACGTCTCTCATTGTGATGCATATCGATCTTCAACATCAGAAATTTGGAGAGCCATATATTCTCCTAATAAAATATGATCATTATGTTATCACATGAAGTTGTCAACGGTCACAGGTAGTTATTGTTAAGACCCATGTTTGCATCCCTACTCTGTCTCTCTGTCTCTCTCTCTCAAGTTTCAAACTCATCATCGTGTTTTCCATTGTTTGACCTCACAGCAAGTCGTCCAAGTCTTTTTCTTGCACAAGAAGAAACCATGAGCACAAAGCGTAGCATTTAGAGCAGTCCATTTTAGGCTTGAAACACAAGAAAACATACGAGTTAAATTTTTAACGATGGACATCCCCTGTATAGTTCAGATTAGCAGCTCTCGTGCATTCAAATTGTTAAAGTTGCACGAGGTTTAACAACCAAATAGAATCCCTAGATATGCAGATCAAGAGCCATGCGTCTTTTTGAATCAGACGGTTCTGATTTACTTCCACTCCCAATTTCCTCTTGAGTACTTTCTCCCAGAGTGCTAATATCTCTTCCGCGTGTCTCTCCAAATATAACGATTGTGATTTACTTCAGGAGTTTTGGCTTCACCACTCTCGATTTCCTTTCTGAGTACTTTCTCCTAGATTTCTTAGATCTATGTCACATGTCTCTCCAAATATAACGGTCGTGATTTACTTCGAGAGTTTCGGATTCGGGATTTTTGGCTTCACCACTCCCGATTTCCTCCGAAGTAATTTCTCCTAGAGTGCTCAGATCTCTACCATTTGTCTCTCCAAATATAATGGTCAAGATATGCTATGGGAGTTATACAAGATCTACATGCAGAAGCTCCCGATCTCTGAAGTTCCAAAGATACTTGGCACCCATCAGTTCATACGCATTGCATTGATCTATCAGAGACACATGACATCCATCTAGCTCTGACACATGGCACTCATTTTCGGCACCTTCGGGCATGTCATCCTCCTATTTTCGAGTGACACGTGTCACCTTTATTTCCATGACACGTCAACATAGTGACGTTGGGGCACCACGTCAGCTTCAGGATATCATCCTCTGGGAGGTGTTCTTATTCTGCGTCAAAGCTCCCGAGATCCAAAATTTAGCATCTTCTCTAAGTATGGTTAGAAGGATTCTAGAATTGGCAGGAGGATAATCTTTAGCAGGGGCGCTAAAATAGTAGGGTTTCCTAGATCGCAGATCGCAACTAGATTAACGACCACACTTTATTGCGGAGACAGAACATGCTAGAATGATAAAATTATTGAGCAGTCCCGCAATAGAAACTATGGTATAGAAAAAGAGCTAGATGGAAGTTGGTGGTGAATTATGGGTGCAGAAGTGGTGTGGATCCAAATCTCCCTTGATGGCCCCACAATCATGTGCTTTTGTAGCATCAAATTAGAGATCAGTGCGTGGAAACCCCCTAAGTGTTAAGCCTCATCTCGATCCTGAGGAGAAATTAGTTAATGAAAGAAGGATTGGTGGTTTAAACCTTGACTCACTCTGTAAATAGAATCTGGGAGGTTCTGGCTATGGAGACAGAAAACTGTCAGCCCGAAGAACCAAAGAGGGTAAATTTTCCTACAGGCCCATGTTGACCCAAGTTTTATTTTGACAGAAGGAACAAGGCACGCGAAGAACCATAGGATAGGAAGGTCATCTCGCACTACTAGCTGTTGACTACTATGTTGATTATAAAAGCATCATATGAATGATACACACGCGGGGGGGGGTTTCGGCCCAAGAGGAAACGAAGTTTTGAGAAATGTTTATGACTGTATATTTCAGTTTGTAAGTTGGAGGAGCATGTAGTCGTAAATTGTATTGTTATTGAAGACTCACATGAGTTGTTTCATTAGATTTGTCTTCTATGTTTTCTATTTTATTCTTCGTCTTGTTTGAATGTATTGTTGATTTTAAGGATTATAATTTTCCTTTGATTGATAGATTCTTGATGCAGTAGAGGATCTGCTATAAGCTTGCATATTTATCATTGTTTACTATTCAAACACATTTAATTATGTTTTCAGAGAGGATCTTTGCTTAGAGAATATTCGTCTTTATGTTATATTGTTATTCTTCTCTTGATCATTATACAAATATTTTGTCTGATAGGGAGCTTAAATGCCTTCATTGAGAAAATGGTATATGAATCCATAGCCCAATGGTCCATCACTGATTTGCAGTGATATCTATATCTTTTCATTTCTTTAAAGTTTTGTCGATCCACCTACTCAAACCATTTTAATACGTTTACATTTTGATGGGTATTGGTCTTATCCTCTAGCAGTCTGAGGGCGATTCTTAGTGCTAACACACTACAACTGTGAGAAAGAAGGAGAACATGAGTGATACAACACTTTCCATTAGAGACAACCAATCATGTGTTCCTCTTATTGATAGAAGGAAATGTATGTCCTCATCTCATGGCATGTGTATCAACTTGTTGCAACCAAACACTATGCATAAGAAGGAGACACCATCACCTGTGCTGCCACCGATTTGAGAAAGATGCATGGATTTATTTGCTACATTGTATAAAAAAGGGGGGGAAACGAAATATACAAGGGATGGATCCTTAATTCTGGGTCATCTTTGAAGTCATAAGAGTCAATGATGCATGAAAATTTCATAATCCACATGGGGTGGTGTTTTTCATTTTGAATTTTCAACCTCCTCGTATTCCTATTTACAAGATTGAAGTAAAAAAGGGGCATTTGTATTAATTAATGTGTATGTATTGTGACTGTAAAATTTTTATATTGCAGATCTAATCAATGAACATAGTATCATAATCTAAATTAGTGGTTCTTGAGTACATCGGTGACAACAAAACACTTCACTGGTTTGGTTATGCATATTATGTTATATGTTGGTGGATCTTGTTGTGCTTCAGGCTTCAAGAACCACAATTATAGGTTGTCCATGTATATATTATTGTATGTGTGTTTAAGAAGATCAGTTGTATGATTGACTGCTAAAAATATCCAATAATCAGATCACTGTACTATATAACTATCGAAATTTTCTCTTCGAGGGAATTCACAAATGGTAGTGTATCCATAGGATAATTCAGTGTCGAGACTACACTTTGGGGTAGTCAAGAAGCGTCAATCTGGAAAATACGTCCACCTAGGTTTAGAATTAGTTGGATTTGAATCCAACTATATATTCATGTATTGTATATTGATTTAGGTGTAATAAAAATATTAATTGTGTGTTATTTTGTGTTATGGATGCCCTCCCAAATTCTATTTGGTTTTTAATGGACAAGATTTTATATATGTTTGAGATATTACTTTCATCACAATAAATGAAAGGTTGTGATTTCAAGGATTAACTTCCTTGGGTAACAAAAGATGTAGATTCATCATTAAAAAAGATGATTAAGATAATTAACCTAACAATAAAGATTTTAAATTTAAGTGTGTTACTCTCATTTGAGTTTTTACTACATTTATGTTTGTTATGTTTTTTTTTTTTTTAATTTAGAGGTTTTTTTATTTAGGTCTTTTTACCTGGATTACCAGGTGTCTGTGTGTACATTTTAACTTTATTTTTGTGTATGAGGCGACATACCAAGTGCCTTCTTTAATAAAATGTGGAGACTTAAAAATAATCATATATTTCCATGCTTTGTTTTTTCCACTCTCACTATGCATGCTTGACTGATCATTTTACCGTAGTATAATATAAATGTTTTTGGATATTTTATAGGTATATTTTCTGATCATTTTTTATTCAAATCCAATCTTCTGATCATTTTTTATTCAAATCCAACCAAAATTTGTTCAAACTCTGAATTTGAGTGATTAAATCTGTATAGGGTTTTTCAGGGTGTTGAATCTATTTATGCATTCAAAAATGAAATAGAAACAACACAACATGAATATTTACCATGATCTGTCATGATCTGTTTCACCGGAGTTCAAAAATTTGAACCCCTTTTACCTTTGCCACTCCCACTGCAAATAAGCTTTAGCTATTTTTTGGCAATTCATATTCATTTATTGTGTGGTTTCTGAAGCTGATTTCATTTGGACGAATGGAGTATTGAGAGATAAGACTGTATAGGAAATGAGGAAACAATATTAAAGTTGTTGCATCAATATTGCAGGACATTTGGCTTTGGAAAACAATCATGCAAATTGTGCATCCACAAACATGTTAGCAAATGTATTTTCTGATTACATGTATTTCATTGTTTTTATTTTTATATTTATTTCAAGGATCAAACATTCATGCATCATAAAATCTAACCCTATTCTTACTTATTTACTATATATCGTTGATGCTCATTAAAATGAAAAATATATTGTTGATTTAATATTGTGGTTGCTCATTAACATGAAAAATAGAGGGTTGATCTAATACCATCCCCAACACTTTGGAATTGTGGTTGCTCATTAACATGACAAATAGATGGTTGATCTAATACCATCCCCAAGACTTTGGCATTGAATGGATTAGGATATTTTATTACAACCATCTTTGACATGGCCATAAACTTGTTTCTACGGCATGAGTTCTCTCATGGATTATGAGAAAATTGTCCACATTATTTTCTTGGTATTGTCCACATTATTTTCTTGGTATGGTTATTGGCATGGAAATTTTCCATAAAGATTATTTCAATTAAGATTATTTGGGTTTTGAAATAATGACTATTAAATAAATTAAATTTATTTAAAACATGCACCCAATAATGATTTGGAAGAATCAACATAATTTAGGATTTAAAAGAATTAATGGAATTTTTAGGATATGAGACAATATAATTTTGTTATAGAATTCTCAATTTATTCAATCGAAATCCAAGTAGGGAAATAAAGATGATGTAAGATGTTTTCCTTTCCCGAATGATCCATTTCTAGAGAAGCGAATTCAAATTCTCTCTTCCACCAGTCAACATTCAATATTTTTTTATCGTGCAATCTTAGTAGCATCGAATCGTATCATTTTAGTTGAGACTTACGTGTATGGTGCTACAAGTATTTTATACATTTCACCCTCTATCTCTACTCCTTGATGTCATATAGAAAGTGTATATGTCAATATTATTTTTTATCAAAGTTATTATAATAAAAGAGTGTAGTATGTGGTTTTAGATATCTTACATTGCGAAATATGATATCAATTCCATTACATATAGGCTCGAAGCCATTACAAAATACTTATTATGAGTTTACCATGCTATTTATGGGAATTGAACCTGGTGGGGAGGATAGCAATCATTCCTCAAAATCATCCAAGTTAAACCCAATTAACTTCATATAACTGATTATTTTTTTCCTTCATCGTTCATAGATTATACATAATTCCATCTATAAGAGTGGTTAATAATAAATATGTCCCCTTATCACATAATGGTAACCATTGATTTCTCCGTTGTGGTCACTCCTCTAGTGGTTGTGGCGGATTTTCATGACCTTTTTTCCATGGTAGTTAATATGTTACTTAGTTTGTTAGTAAATATATTTTTTAGCTTATTTAACAACATGAAGTCACACACTCCCTCTTTTACTCACGATAAACTTGCAGAGCTGAGTAGAGTGAGAATGACACAATTATGGTTGCATCTAGACAACACTCAAGTATCAAATTTGAGGTACACCAAATGGTTTACGCTACTGTGAATTTGAAGTTGTTATTACTTTTTTTCTCAGCTTTTGTAGATAGAGTACTTCATTGTACTAGTATGCATTTTATATGGATTATGTTGGCTGGAGGGTAGCCCTATTTTTGTCGTCAAGAATTCCATGATTGATCTGCTTATTGGGCAGTGGAGGAAAAAAAGAGCATAAAAAACTAGAACAACAAAGAAAACACAACACAACAACAATCACAATTTGACATAGTGATTTATGTGGAAACCCAATGAGGGAAAAAACCATGGGCAAAGATTATCGGTCTTCTTATTATTCAAGGGACAATTACAATAGCCTTGATAGAAATACAACCGTCCTCTCCTCACACATTGTACTCTATTGCAATGGAATTGTACTCCACCTCTATGGGTATGCTCACATATATAACATCTATCACTTAGTTATACAAACTGATCATGAATAGATCACATAGTTACATGAGCATTTCATAAATAGATTGCATGCATGCGCATGCACATGTGCATGTGCATGTGACTGCATGAGGAAATTCGTTGGCATGTTTCCAACAATCTCCACCTTGAAAAAAAATTACCTGATATATCATGCCCTTAATTAATTCATCACCTTTTCTCCAAACCAAGAGAAGCCAAACACCACCATAGCTTCTCAAACAAAACTGGTTTTGTAAATATGTCTGCAAAATTCACTTTAGTATGGACCTTTTCCAGACACAATCCACCTTCATCAACAACCTGTATTACAAAATGGTACTTAATAAAAATATGCTTTGTATTACTATGATAAGATAGATTTCTAGCCAAATGAATATCACTTTGACTATCGCAAAATACTTTCACCTTGTCCTACATCCTTCCAAACACACCCAACAAACCATGTAAACAAATTGCCTCCTTGCATGCATGTGAAGCAGCCATATACTTTTCCTTAGTAGTGGATAAAGAGACTACATTTTGAATCTTTGACATCCAACTAACAGGTCCTCTTGCAAGAGTAAAGACATATCCTGAAGTGGATCTCCTTTTGTCCAAGTCACCTAAAAAATCTAAATCTACATAACCGCAAACTAAATCTTTGGAACTATCATAGGCGATAAAATAACTTCGTGTGCCTATAATATATTGAAGCATCCATTTCCTTGCTTCCCAATGCACTTTTCCTAGATTTTCCATGTATCGACTGACAACACCAACTACATGTGAAATATCTATTCTAGTACTCACCATCACATACATCAAACTTCCCACTCATTAGCATATGGTACACAAGACATATAATCCTTTTCTTCATCATTACTACGACATAAAACTAAATAAATATTGAAATGGGAAGCCAAAGGGATCTGTACAGGTTTCACATTATTCATACTGAATCTCATAAGTATTTTATCCACAAACTTCTGTTGTGATAAACACAACTTACCAATTTTTTTTCTTTGTGTATCTCCATGCCTAAGATTTGTTTTGTTGCTCCTAGATCCTTCATATCAAAATCCCTAGCCAACTGAACCTTTAACCTGTTGATTTCGACCATGCTCTTTCTTGCCACAAGCATATCGTCAACATATAACACCAAAATAATGAACATGCCATTTTCCAAATTTTTAAAGTAAACACAATGATCATATTCACTCCTTGTAAAATTTAAGCTCACCATGAAGGACTCAAAATTCTTGTACCATTTCCTGGGAGACTATCTCAAGCCATCCAATGACTTCTTGAGTTTGCAAACAAACCTATTATGTCAATCCTAAACAAACCCTTATGGTTGTTCCATATATATATATCCTCATCTAAATCTCCATGTATATATATTTTTTAACATCTAGTTGCTCTAAGTCAAGATCAAGTAAAGAAACCAGTGCTAACACAATACAAACTGAAACAAGCTTCACAACTGGTGAAAAGCTCTCATGATAATCAATACCTTCCTTTTGAGAATACCCTTTTTCTATCAGTCTTGCTTTATACCTTTCAACTTTATCATCAACACCCTTTCTCAATTTGTAGACCCACTTGTAGGCGAAAACCTTTGTGTCCTTTGGAAATTTGACTAGGTCCCATGTTTTATTCCTCTCTAAGGCATCCACTTCTTCATTCATAGCTTTCTTCCATTGAGCACTTTCAGATACCTTAATTTCTTCCTAAAAAAAATTAGGTTATCCATCAATAGAAACCAAAGCCACAAATGAAACATAATTGTCATACCTTGTAGGAGGATTCATGCCCATGAATATCTCCTCCGATATGGTTGAGGCATATCCTTAGTTTCCTAGATATTTTCTCCATCTACATCTTCATCTTCTTCTTCTGGAACTTCTTAATGCTCCTGCCTCTCTGAAGATGGTTGAGTTTCCAATTGAATTTTTTGAACTTGCGGTACATGTTCTTGTCTCACTTCAACATCTACCAATTCTTATTTTAAGAGTGAGTATTCATCAAATACTACATCTCTGCTTATGATGAGTTTGTGGGAAGTAGGATCACACAATATGTACCCCTTAACTCCATCACCATAACCAACAAATACATATTTCTTTGATCTAGGATCTAGCTTAGAATGTTGATCTTTATAAATAAGAGCATGAGCATCACAACCAAATATTTTCATATTTTAAAATTCACACGAATGACTTGTCCATACCTCTTCTGGAATCTTACAGTTTACTACAGTTGATGGTGACCAATTTATCAGATAACATGCTATAAGAACTGCTTCTTCCCACAATTCTTGTTGCATCTTGGCATTACCGAGCATGCTCCTTGCTCTCTCTAGAAGAGTCCTATTCATGCGTTTAACAACACCATTCTACTCAGGAGTATAAACCGTGGTCTTATGTCTTTCGATCCCATCTTCCTTGCAATAGTTATCAAATTCCACAGATGTTAACTCACCTCCATTACCTATCCTTAAACACTTGATTGACCTACCAGTGCTCTTTTCAACCAAATCTCTGAATTGCTTGAAAGTATTAAATACATCAGCTTTTCTTTTAAGTAAATAGACCCAAACCTTTCTAGAGTAATCATCTACAAATGTCACATAATATGACGATCCTCCAAAAGAAACTGTAGGGGATGGTCCCCAAACATCTGAATGAATGTAATCAAGAACACCTTTGCTTATATGCCTTCCTTCTTTAAACTTTTGTCTACATTGTTTTCCAAAAACACAATACTTGCAGAAATTCAAATTCAAATTCAAAAACTTCAAACTTGGAAGTGACTTACGATCAACCAGTACCTTAGACCCTTTCTCGCTCATATGACCCAAACATTGATGCCATAAACCAACATAGTCACTTGCATATTCAGATACTACCACTGCTTGATTTACCTTTGTCCTTCCTTCAAGATGATAAAGGTTCTCGATTCTCTTTGCCTTCATGACTACTAAGATGCCTTCGGACACCTTCAGTACTCCACCTTGAGCTCTACACTTGTTACCAACAGAATCTAGAACTCCAAAATATATCAATTTATTTCTCAGTTCGGGTACATGTCTTACATATTTTAATGTTCTTACAGAACCATCATGCATTTTAATCAGGATGCTACCAACTCCAATAATTTTACAAGAAAAAACATTTCCCATAAAAACAACACCATCATCAATAGATTGGTAAGTTGAGAACCAATTTCTATGCAGACACATGTGGTTGGACACATCAGAATCTAACGACCAATGATGATGTTGATGTGAAACATCAGAAGTAGAAAATACCTCATCAACCATACGTGAACTGGAACCTGAACTTGTTTTGGCTACATTAGCTACCTTTGATTCTTTTATGGAGTACTCCTTGGATGGATTTTGCCTTTTCCAACAGTCCTTCTTGAGATGCCTAGATTTTCCATAGAACCGACATTTATGCTTACTCTTCTTTTCTTTTGAATTAGACTATGGTGTACCCCTTTGTTTTTTCCCTCTTTCTGTAGATCGACCTCTGACCACCATGTCTTTTGTTGTTGAAGTTTCTTTACTAGATATTTTTCTCATCTCCTCAGACAACAAAGCTCCCACAACAGTGTCATAATCAATGGTATATGTTATGCTAAACCACATAGTTGTGACCAGATGATCCCAAGACTCACATAAAGAACACAGTAGCATAACCTCCTTGTCTTAATCTTCATGTGTGATCCGGATTTATGTAGGAACACAATGAAATACATAAATACACATAAACGCAGAGATGCAGTGGAAATAAGACTTCATTTCATTAATAACAAATGACTGAAATATGCTTACAGACAGAATGGAAATAAACTAGCTAGGGCGCTGGTAGCTTATCTCCGAGAAGAGATGTGGATGCTACTCGCATCCATGAGAAGATGATTACAATGAGGCTCTAGAGGCCTTTTTACAATAGACGAGAATGCCAAAAGTCATAGAAATCCAAAAACCTAACCCTAGGAGATGAAGTGCCAAAAGTCATATGGGCCCCGTTTGGGTAAGTT
>JASDQU010205154.1:11518-25073 GCA_032191745.1 Picea mariana
AGAAGTACAATATCGTTCTCGGCCATTCCACTGCTTATTACCCTCAGGGAAACGGGTTGGCCGAATCATCCAACAAGATCCTGGTAAACATAATCAAGAAGGTACTGGATGAAAATAAAAGGTCCTGGCACGTACACTTGAAGTACGCATTGTGGGAAAACTGCATCAGCACTAAAAGGTCTATCGACATTTCGCCGTTTCAAATGGTCGATGGGACAGAGGCGGTTCTACCTATAAACTTAGCGTTGCCAGTAATGAAGTTATGGCATGATCAAAACGAATAACCAAATAACGTAACCAGGATAATTAATTAGCTGATCGAGGTTCAACAACATAGAATGGAAGTCAATGATAAAATGCAGAAGTACCAAGATGAGATGAAAGCATTGTTCGACCTCAAGGAAAAAGACAGAGAATTCCTCCCAGGTGAGTTAGTATTAATATGGGATGCGAGAAAAGAAGAAGCCGCCAAACATGGAAAATTTGACCACCTTTGGTATGGACCATTCAGGGTCTTGGCTCCATAAGGGAAAAATTCTTTTCTTCTAGAAAAAATAGACAGAGAAGTCCTTAGCGCCCCTATAAATAAATAAATAAATAAATTTGTAAATAAATAAATTTCATGTTTTGTACATACGTATATTTTCATTTGAACATTTACTTTTATTTTTCGAGTTTTTGTTCCTAAACTCTTGACACATTTCCAATAAGATTCGTATTTGCTTTTTACAAGATTCCAGCTGCAGACAAAACTAGTAGGAAAAGTGATTTGCAGGTTAGTGTCAGAAATAGAGCGGCATAAAATAGGTGATACCTAAAAATAGTTTCATAATGCACAAAGAAAGTGAAAAGAAAAGATAAAGGTGAGCTTTCGAAATACACAGGTTATAAAAGATTGTTTAAAGTAAACTAAGGTAACGTTTTTCAAATTGCAGTATCGGCTAAAATGTTAGATAGCAGGATTATTTCTGATTTTATAATCTTCGAGTTAAAGTAAGTTGAATTAATACACTAAATATAAAAATAGTCAGTCAGAATAATCGTCCCTAAAGATATCTATAAGAGCTAGTCTTGAACTGTTTTGACCTTTTGTGTTTTCAGTCACTAAATCACTGCCTTGTATCCTGTTGATCTATGGGTCTAACTTTTAGCAAATCACCATCTTTCTGAGTCATTGCGAAGGGAAATAAGTTTTCCGTTCTAACCTCGCAGGTTTCAAAACAAATCTTGATAGGAATGCAGGTCTTCACAACTACTTGATCTCCTGCTAAGCGAGGGGATGTTTAGAGCGATCTTAACTTTCCTAGGTTTTTTAACAGCGTCGGAAGAATCAAATCTTTCTCAAACGGGATGCCCCTTAAAAAATACAATTTCCTTTCTTCCCTAAGAACGAAGGTGTTGTGAAGGTGAAGGGAAGATTGGTACCAAGTAATTTAAATGAGTTGACAGACCTTTGATTCAAAATATTACACAGATATCAGCCCTGATACAAACTGGTTGCCCCCATCTTCGTGCTCAAAAAGTAAATTATAAGACAGGTGGTGAAAGGAAATTCATAAATGATTGCCCCCACCTAGTCCAGGAAGACGATGAAAGGAAATTCAGAAATGATTTCCCTCGTCTCAGCATTTAAATGCATAAATATTTTCCGAAGTGGTGAAAGGAAATTCAGTGAAAGGGGCCAGACAACTTCACCGAGGTACTGAACAGGCTCGCTGGCAGTGAAGCAATGTCTGAGATATATGTAGGACTGTTATACATGAATATCACTCTACTCTGGCATCCAATGCTTTCTAAAAACCTGATCAACATCCCAAATTCAGACGGGACTTCCCATTTTAAAAATATATAATCTCATTCTTTTGATGCAAGCTGAGAATCACAAGACTTGTTGAATCTCCTAGGGTCATTTCGATTGTCTTAAAACATACCCAAAGTTAGTAGTGGGAAAGGGAAAATTGTGAAAGAGACTACAACTGTGTTCGGAAAGAGTATCTGATTTTGAAAAAATTTCTCGAGGTAAAAAATGAAGTCTTTTTCCCCCTTCGATCCTTCTCCTTGAATTTTTTCTGCATGTTTGAGATTCTGACTCCATTTACCCAATATTGGCACGTGGTCTACTGTTCTTCCCGCCTCAAAGGAAGGCGGGATCCCTAGTTGGAGCCTATGTTGGAGCCACCCTTGTTTTATTTTTACCCTTCACAATTTTAAATTTTTTACACTTGAAATCTAAAGATGTCCTTTTGATTTTTCCCCCCCGAAGCTTTGAAAACTCTGCAACCTTCGTGGGAGCTTTCGAACTGGATTTTGCATTACTTTTGTGAGAAAGAAGAGAAGCCACCTTAAATAGAATGAAAGACGATGTTGTCGAAATAGAATCTAATATGATGGCTTCATGCAAATTAATGGCTAAAATAGAAACAGTCAACCACGAAAATAGATGCTATAGGGAACTAGCGGGTCCTTCGGGGTCAAATAGATATACTGATGACAGAGTAGATGATATGGCCCGAGTAATTAAAGAACTGTCCAAAAAAATCTCTAGGATGGAGTTGGACTAGATTAAAGCTGATTCTTCAACTAAAAAGGACTTCAGGAGAAACCCAAATCCCCCAAATCAACACAGACAAATAAAGAATGAAGATAAAAAAATACAAGCTCCACTAAAGAACCAAATTTTTATAGGAGCAAACGACCTCCAGGATTTCGGAGATTCGAAAGATGAAGTCGTGAATTTCGGTGATGACTGCTCGCAGCCGTATCTGACTCGTGAAGACTATGAAAAATCTTTGAACACCCCACAACCGTCTAATGAGGATGAAGAAGGTGATCACATTGATCCCTGTGTATCTCAACCAGAAGCAGATATGATAATGGCCGAGTTTCAACCAAAGTACAACCTAAGATCTAAAAGTAAGATTACCTCAATGAATCAACCTAAAAAAATCCTTCAAAAAGGTCAAGCTTATGAACCTCCTTCGGAAGAGACCTTGTTACCCAGCAACAAAACCAAGGTAGAAAACACTCAAGAGTCCGAGGTGAAAAAGGTTGAAACTCAAACACAAGAAACCAAACCAATAGATAAAGTTACGTCTTCAACTAGGATCACGAGTGATAAAGCGATCCAGACAATTAAGTCGGAAAGAAAAAATTCAGAAGTCTCGACCAAAGAAATGGACAAGGTAAACACATCTTTCAGTTTTGAAAATGAGTTAAACAAAATTAAGATACCAATTCCTTTGGTAGAATTAGCAAAAAATCCCGCTTATCGAAAGCAAATTGCCAAAGCGATGGGTGTCTATGAGTCAGAAAGTCATTCTAATGTTATAAACCTAGAAGATGACAGACCTAATATCACCTTTGGTCCCCATTTTGAAGGGTCCAAAGACAACATCGCTCCCTTTTATATCACTCTGAATGTATATGATCATTTGTTGCATAATTGTATGTTAGACTCAGGGGCTTCTCATAATGTTATGCCCAAGATTATAATGGACAAGTTGGGTCTCCAGATTACAAGACCTTATGGAAATCTCTACTCTTTCGATTCAAGAAAGGTTAAATGTCTGAGGATGATAAAAGATCTGGTAGTTACCCTAGCCCAGGTCCCGGTCAAGAGTATCTTGATGGATGTGGTTATCGCAGATATTCCCCCCAAATATGGCATGCTGCTATCTAGATCATGGGGAGCCAAGTTGGGGGGTTCTCTACAGTTGGACATGACATATTCCACAATTCTTGTGTTCGGTGGTCAGTTCACTCGATTGTACAGAGAAACAAGATTAGCGTATACAGTTAGTGACCCTCAAAACCCAAATAACTTTCCCATTTACGTTGTAGACCAAGATATGGGGAATTGTATTTTGTCCTTTGATGATGTTTTGGATGGGTGTCCAGAGGAACTCGATATAAAGCAAGAAGATACAAGTCACTTGACAGAAGACCTCTGTAACACTGGAGTTTGGAAAATGTATTTCGATGGTGCCTTATGTTCTGAAGGGGCAGGTGCGGGAGTGCTCTTACAGGCTCCCGAAGCTGCATTCATTGTTCCTTTCTCTTACCGACTGCAGTGGGACATAGATTACACTAACAACGTATCTGAATATGAAGCATTGATTTTAGGATTAGAGGCTGCGAAAAGGATAAATATAAATAACCTGGAAGTTTATGGTGACGTTGAGCTAATAGTTAAACAAATAAATCGACAGTACCTAGCCAAGCATCCTAGACTAAGAACATACATAAATTGTGCTTGGGATTTGATGGAAAAAAATTTCTCATCTGTAAAGGTCCATTTTATCCCTCGCACAGAAAATCTACATGCTGACGCATTGGCCAAGGCAGCTTCAACCTTTTCTCCTCCCATGACCGTCAAACTGAAATATCACATTGAAATTAGATACAAACCCTCTATACCAGACAATATTCGACACTGGCAGGTTTTCGAAGATGATGAACAAATCGAGAAATTTCTTGTAGCAGTAGGTGAGTTCTCCGAAACTCATCCAGACCAAGAGAATCAAAATGACCCGATGTGGATTATGCAAGAAGGTGAAGATCCTGAAACCTTTCGAGAAAAAATAGCGGATCATCGTATGTTGGTCCTTAAAAACAACCAAATTCCGAAAGGCTTAATTCCTTTAGAAAGACTTTTCGATCAGAATGACATACCTGTGAAATCCACTTTGCAGCCCCAACCAGAAGAAGTGGAGGACTGCAATATAGGAACTGAAAAAGAATCCAGGATAGTAAAGATATCTAAGTTCCTCCCTCCCAAGGTAAAAGTCCAGTACAGAGACCTACTCATACAGTACAAAGATGTTTTTGCCTGGTTTTATGATGAGCTTAGAACGTATGACGCTTCCATAATTGAGCACAAGATACCTTTGAAGCCCGGGGTCAAGCCGTTTAGCCAAAGCTTAGATAAATTAACCCCATTTTGTTGCCTGTGATTGAAAAGGAAGTTAATAAGCATTTAAATGCTAAAATAATCGTACCTCTGAGGTACTCAGACTAGGTGGAAAATTTGGTCCCAGTCAGAAAAAAGAATGGAGAAATCAGACTGTGTGTGGATTTCTGAAACTTGAATAAGTCTTCTCTGAAGGATAATTATCCGCTCCCCAAAATGGACCATGTCCTAGAAAAGGTAGTCGGAGCAAATTGAATGTCTATGATAGATGGGTTCTCTGGGTATAACCAAATTGCCATGAACGAGAAAGACAGAGAAAAAACTTCTTTCACTACACCATGGGGTACATTCATGTATGACAAAATGTTGTTTGGTTTGATGAATGCAGGAGCTACATTCTAGCACGCTATGGACATGCTTTCGTAGGAGAAAGAGAAAAGTTCGTAGTCATCTACCTTGACGATTTGACGGTTTTCTCTAAAACCGATGAAGAACATTTGATCCATCTAAAACAGACTTTTGAAAAATGCCGCAGGTATGGTCTGTCTTTGAACCCAAAGAAATCACATTTCGCTATACGGGAAGGTAAGCTTCTAGGGCATATCGTATCTAAGGATGGGATCATGATTGATCCTAAGAGGATTCAAGCAATAGAAACTATAAATATTCCCAGAAACGTAAAAGAAATTCAATCTTTCTTAGGTACAATAATGTTTTTACGAAGGTTTATCCCCAATTTTGCTGAGATTGTCAAATTGATCACAGGAATGTTGAAGAAAGATAGCAGAGTAAGTTGGATGACCGAGTCTAAAGAATAATTCGCGCATATTAAAAAAGTCATCAGTGAGGCACTTGTGTTAGCAAGCCCAAATTACCTGAAAGATTTTCTTATCTTCTCGTTTGCTTCTGAACATACTATCGCCGCAGTGCTCCTGCAAAAAGATGATGAAGGATTCGAATGGCCGATCACGTTTTTTAGCAAGAGCCTTAGAGACGCCGAACTAAAGTATGACATAATAGAAAAACAGGCGTACGCAATGGTGAAAGTGCTAAAAGCATTCAGAACCTATGTACTGCATTCAAAAATTATTGCGTACATGCCAACTAGTGCTGTGAAAGATATATTGGTACAGCCAGATAGTGACAAAAAATGAGGGCGTTAGCTCGCTAAAATAAAAGAATTTGATCTAGAAGTCAAGCCGACTAAATTGATAAAGGGGTAGGGTCTAGCCAAACTTTTGGCTGAGTCAAATCTTAGAGCTCTTGATATTAATTGCCTCCAAAGGGAAGACAGAGATGCACACCTGCACGAGCCGGATGACCAGACAGATCCAAGAAAGGTCGAAGAAAAGTTCATATCGTCAGGTTGGTATAAAGACATAGTGTTCTACTTGTTAAACCTAAAATGTCCAAATGTACTATAACCAGCCAAATGCAGAACTTTAAAACTCCATGCTGTAAAATATTGCATCGTCGAAAATCATCTATACTGGAAGGATTCACTCGGGTTCCTACTAGTCTGTTTGGTTGAGTCGGAAACTCCACGGGTTATAGAGGAATTTCATGAAGGAGTCTGTGGAGGACACCATGCATGGAGAGCCACAACCTACAAGATCTTCAGGGCCGGATACTATTGGCCGAAACAATTTTCGGACGTCAATGCCAAAGTGCGGGCTTGTAACTCATGTCAAATATTCGTTGGTAAATAGAAGCTCCCAGCACTGCCACTCGTTCCAGTCAAAACTGAATCTCCATTTCAACAATGGGGACTGGACTTCATAGGGGAAATTAATCCCCATTCCAGTGCTGAGCATAAGTGGATCTTAACAGCCACGGATTATTTTACAAAGTGGGTGGAAGCCATTCCAACCAAAATGGCAACAGACTTGGTGGTGATCAACTTCTTGGAAGATAATATCTTGTCAAGATTCGGGTGTCCCCAAAAGATTGTTACCAAAAACACCCAGGCCTTCAAGTCCATGGCTATGATCATCTTCTGTCAGAAGTACAATATCGTTCTCGGCCATTCCAATGCTTATTACCCTCAGGGAAATGGGTTGGCCGAATCATCCAACAAGATCCTGGTAAACATAATCAAGAAGGTACTAGATGAAAATAAAAGGTCCTGACACGTACACTTGAAGTACGCATTGTGGGAAAACCGCATCAGCACTAAAAGGTCTATCGACATTTCGCCGTTTCAAATGGTCGATGGGACAGAGGCGGTTCTACCTATAAACTTAGCATTGCCAGTAATGAAGTTATGGCAGGATCAAAACGAAGAACCAAATAACGTAACCAGTATAATTAATCAGCTGATCGAGGTTCAACAACATAGAATGGAAGTCAATGATAAAATGAAGAAGTACCAAGATGAGATGAAAGCATTGTTTGACCTCAAGGCAAAAGATAGAGAATTCCTCCCAGGTGACTTAGTATTAAGATGGGATGCGAGAAGAGAAGAAGCCGCCAAACATGGCAAATTTGACCACCTTTGGTATGGACCATTCAGGGTCTTGGCTCCATAAGGGAAAAATTCTTTTCTTCTGGAAAAAATAGACGGAGAAGTCCTTAGCGCCCCTATAAATAAATAAATAAATTTGTAAATAAATAAATTTCATGTTTTTTACATACGTATATTTTCATTTGAACATTTACTTTTATTTTTCGAGTTTTTGTTCCTAAACTCTTGACACATTTCCAATAAGATTCGTATTTGCTTTTTACAAGATTCCAGCTGCAGACAAAAATAGTAGGAAAAGTGATTTGCAGGTTAGTGTCAGAAATAGAGCGGCATAAAATAGGTGATACCTAAAAATAGATTCATAATGCACAAAGAAAGTGAAAAGAAAAGATAAAGGTGAGCTTTCGAAATACACAGGTTATAAAAGATTGTTTAAAGTAAACTAAGGTAACGTTTTTCAAATTGCAGTATCAGCTAAAATGTTAGATAGCACGATTATTGCTGGTTTGATAATCTTCGAGTTAAAGTAAGTTGAATTAATACACTAAATCTAAAAATAGTCAATCAGAATAACCGTCCCCAAAGATATCTATAAGAGCTAGTCTTGAACTGTTTTGACCTTTTGTGTTTTCAGTCACTAAATCGTTGCCTTGTATCCTGTCCATCTATGGGTCTAACTTTTAGCAAATCACCATCTTTCCGAGTCATTGCGAAGGGAAATAAGTTTTCCGTTCTAACCTCAGGGGTTTCAAAAAAAATCTTGATAGGAATGCAGGTCTTCACAACTACTTGATCTCCTGCTAAGCGAGGGGACGTTTAGAGCGATCTTAACTTTCCTAGGTTTTTTAACAGCGTCGGAAGAATCAAAGCTTTCTCAAACGGGATGCCCCTTAAAAAATATAATTTCCTTTCTTCCCTAAGAATGAAGGTGTTGTGAAGGTGAAGGGAAGATTGGTACCAAGTAATTTAAATGAGTTGACAGACCTTTGATTCAAAATATTACACAGATATCAGCCCTGATACAAACTGATTGCCCCCATCTTCGTGCTCAACAAGTAAATTATAAGACAGGTGGTGAAAGGAAGTTCATAAATGATTGCCCCCACCTAGTCCAGGAAGACGATGAAAGGAAATTCAGAAATGATTGCCCTCGTCTCAGCATTTAAATGCATAAATATTTTCGGAAGTGGTGAAAGGAAATTCAGTGAAAGGGGCCAGACAACTTCACCGGGGTACTGAACAGGCTCGCTGGCAGTGAAGCAATGTCTGAGATATCTGTAGGGCTGTTATACATGAATATCACTCTACTCTAGCATCCAATGCTTTCTAAAAACCTGATCAACATCCCAAATTCAGACGGGACTTCCCATTTTAAAAATATATAATCTCATTCTTTTGATGCAAGCTGAGAATCACAAGACTTGTTGAATCTCCTAGGGTCATTTCAACTGTCTTAAAACATACCCAAAGTTAGTAGTGGGAAAGGGAAAATTGTGAAAGAGACTACAACTGTGTTCGGAAAGAGTATCTGATTTTGAAAAAACTTGTCGAGGTAAAAAATGAAGTCTTTTTCCCCCTTCGATCCTTCTCCTTGAATTTTTTCTGCATGTTTGAGCTTCTGACTGCATTTACCCAATATTGGCACATGGTCTACTGTTCTTCCCGCCTCACAGGAAGGCGGGATCCCTAGTTGGAGCCTATGTTGGAGCCACCCTTGTTTTATTTTTACCCTTCACAATTTTAAATCTTTTACAATTGAAATCTAAAGATTTCCTTTTGATTTTTCCCCCCCGAAGCTTTGAAAACTCTGCAACCTTGTCGAATAAGTAGCGATGTTTTTTTTCTACCTTCAAAAACAAGTCCACTTTTGTAAGAACATTCACTCTTTTTGTTTTATTTTGGGATCTCGCAGGTCGGACACTTTAATCCTTGAGTTCACACGTCCCGAGTCACGAAACGGCGAAGTCGTTTTCATTTTCGCCCGAGGCATTAACTAGGGTAAAATATTTTGACTCATGATTTGACGTCGTCGAGGTTTCACGCCTCGATGTTCATCAAACCCAAGTTTTTATTTTTAGAGCCTTGAGGGACGAGAACACGAGGTACTTTTGTGTTAACCCTGGTCAAGGGTTAAAGGCAAAAATCTAACCATGGTTAAATCTGTTCTCGGCGTCTTGCCACTTGGCACTATCTTTTAGAAAGTTACTGCGTCAAAAATCCCGACTCACGAAGTCACGACGTAATTATAACAAGATTAATTAGTCGCCTAATATAATATTTTTTTCCCCTAAATTGAGCCTTAATTATCTCCATCTCACAGTTTCGTGACTCGGCATACCAATCTCCCAAAAAATTGCCTTCGAAGTACTGAGTTACGATATGGAGAATAAAAGGATTATAAAATTAATGATGCTTCAAAGCACGATTACTGTTAATTAAACCAAAATTGGTCCTCGCAGTCTCGTGAGTGGGAGATTTAAAATGTTAAAAGAAATTCCACGATGTAGCGAACGACGAGAAATTGATTAACATTGGTAAGATTTGATATTTTAAGATAAAGCAAGATATGTCCCGCTCCCCAAGGCTTGCATGCTTCCCGAGATAGCCATTTTCTCTCCATAGTTCGACTGACTATCAAACCGCTAGAAATTTATGACATTTATGGAGAATAAGGGTAAATCCATGCATATAAGATCAGATTTTACGTAATTAAGTTGTTTCTAATTATGATTTGATAGGCTTATTTCGAAAAGTACCAAATTTTCAAATATATGTAAGAGTTTCATTTCATTGTGATGGAAGCATTTTCATAAGCACACAGAGCTCGTCATTTCGGAGTAAACTAATTTATGCATGTATACGTAGTTCTACTGCAGAAGGTTGAAAACACAAGCTTCAACTATGGCTCCACAGAAAACAGCGAAGGCGAATGTCGAGGTTGCAGGGCAAGGCTCGGATAATGTCTCTGACACTTTGCCTCGGAGTGTCGGCTCGGTCCCTAGCTGGTCATTTGTTTCAGATATTATGCAATCTGAGTTGGTGAATTATTCAGACTCCGAAGACAATGAAAAGGACGACCTGAACACTAAATACAAGATAGTTGTTCAATCTGGAATGCACAGGATAGAAACCAGACCATGGTTGCTTCCATATTATGATATGATCCGATGGGCGTTGGATCACATAGACCTACCCACTAGAACTATCATGAACGACCAATGGGTCATAGTCGGGACTTTTAGACCAGAGCACATCCAAACCATGTATAAGCTCCCGACAACATCTGAATACACGTATTATGCTGAATTCTTGGAGGGATTCAAAGAGTAGGAGTGCACTCAATATGACAAAACCATGCCCGGTTTGATAAAGGAGTGGGTTTCACGCTCCGCAAAATTCAGAGTAAATGACCAGGGCATTTATTCAATCACTTTGCTAGAGCCACAGTATATGTATGTGGCAATGATGACATGCTGACTATTCGGAAGGGAGGACACATGGCATTTCTACATTGCGTGGGTGCCTCTCATGTTTCGGGTCATAGAAGGTTGCTCGTTTAATTTGGCAAAGACACTCTCAGACGGTTTGGCCAACCGGGTCACAGAGTATCGGGAGCAGATGGCAAGCGGGAGACCGTCCTTGTTTTTCATATCTGCATATATCATGGACGTAGTATGTTCCATGACACCATTCCCTTTGATGAGCTGGGCTTGGAATCCAGCCCAAGAAAAACTGGTACATGAGTATCACGACAAACTATGGGAGAATAAAGTGGACAAATTCATTTACGAAATTTTCAACTGGGTGATGGTGCCCCTGCACATCACCATTTTTGGTCACCCGCCACCTCGCATATCGGATAGCATTGCTGCAAATCTGAGTGGTATAGCGGATTCGTACGTAGAAGCAGAGTTCTCCTATTTCAGAGTGTTCGGAGCTATTGTTCCCCCGCTGGCATTACCACTGTTCATCCCTGACAAGTTGGCTTGTCGCGAGATCGCCCGACAAACAGTGATTGGCGGGGTGAGTAAAGAACTCAAAGCATCTTCAAAGAAGGTGTGGCCATTTTTTCCCGTTCAGCTAAATTCTTATTCTTTATTGGATTTCGGGCACGCCAAAGATGAGGCTACAACCCTGGAAGACCTGAGTTTGGTCTCTATCGAGTATAAAAAACATGATCCCCATAAAATTGTGAGCAACCATTTAGCTAATTGTGGGATAAAGAGGTTTGAACATGAGTTTTCACCCCCGGATGACATTTTTCGAGGGGCGAGGTTTTATGAGGAAGTGCTAGCTCGGATCCGTTCTTTAGCACCTGAAGACACGGCCTTTGTATTGAGATTCCACGAACACAAACAAAGATGTCTTCCTGTGGTGTTGCGAGGAGGGAGCCTGGGCGTTTCTGAGACGAAACTGAAGGATGATGAAGGCCCCAAAGATGCAATTTCTGGTTCAGGAAAAATCCAGAATGAGGGGGAGAAAACGAAGAAGCCCGAAGCAGAGGCAGAGAATATGGACCCGCCAGAGATTCAGAACCCGGAAACTGAGATGAAGACCTCTGAACCTCCGAAGAAGGAGGATTCAGTCGTCACCCCACGAAAGGCAGTGAAACAAATCGGGAACCCATCACTTCTGTTACCCCCTTGCAGTCCATGCAAGGAAATATAGAAGAAGGATGGATTTTTAATGAGGAACTGAGGCCTATCAGAGTAGACGAACTTCCTCCAAACGAGTTCTTCTTTGAAAAAAAGAGAAAAGTGGTGGTAAAAAGGGAGTTCTACCAGGAGGAAGGATCGACTGCTAAAAAGTTCAAGGTTATGACCGATGGAAAGAACAAAAAGAATGAGCAATTCGCCATGGAGATCGCAGGAACGCTAGGAGCGTATGCATCTGTGAATCAATTTTCGGTCGGAATGTTAAAAAACCAGCTTAAAAGAAAGAATCGCCTGATCAAGACTCTCGAAGCCAGAGTAGCTTTGGCCATAGAAAATGCTAAAGGTCAAGTGAGCAGGGAGATAGAACTGGCCCAATTAGCTGATAAAAATGAAATAGAAGTGCTCAAGGCCAAGCTAGAGCAAGCGCATCTAGTGATCCGAGACGGTCAGATACATGCAAGTCAACATAGGTTTATGATTGCAGAGCTGTAGGCTCAGGTAGAGACCGCTGAAAGCAGGGTGATCAATGTCGAGGGGTTTAAATCCCGAGTGACCCAGATTCAGAGCAGGATCTCTTCTGCACAACAGAGTTTGCTTGCCCAAGTGGGAACAATCCAAGAGGATTGTTTGTTGATGCATCAAATTTCCGAGAACCAGACTGTTAGAGAGAGGAATGCAGAAGCATCTCGAGTCGCCTTTCATGAGGCAGTGATAGCCACGAACAACAAAGTTTCAGCAGGTTCTCCTGGACTCACTATCTCAGAACAAACTAGAGGTAACATTTTGTTGAAGGATTGGGAGCATAGCATTACCCTAGGCAAGGAACAGGCCCAAAAAGTAACCAATTCATTAGAAGAAGCCTTCAATGCTATAGATGGTGAGCTTTTGGGTATGGACAGTGGAGGCGACGTAGAAACATTAATGCAAATGGATGTAGAACATATCTCACTTGATCTGAAAGAGAAGGATGAGAGAGATTCAGTCGATATCTCTTATATGGATAGGGTGGACATGGCTCAAGTTGACAAACACTTAATCCAACCCAGCACACAACTAAGTGCCCTCGACATCGTCGATGCAAAAATGGGGGACAAGCTGTAGAAGTTAACCCGAGAATGTTACTTCATCGAGGCCAGCTGTTAAGGGGAACCTTAGTAGCTCATATCTCAGTTTGTGGAAAAATGTATCGCCTGCACTAAATCGGCACAAAGATGAGCACCTGGCACCAATTGAAAATAGATTAGGGGAAAGGGAGCGATTGCGCTCTTCTCGGTTGTATTCGAATTTGTGAAACCGTTGAGATTCTAACTGATCTGTAAAATTGTATAAATATATCATAGAAAGAAATAAACAGGGATGGACCTTTTTTGTGTCGATTGTAATAGATTTTTTGCATTCGAGAAGTTAATATAAGAAAATCTGGAGATTCTCGATTCCGTCCAGAATGTGTTACAAGTTTGTTTCTTTGTATTTCATGTTCCATTTCATTACATTATTCATAATTGATGTGCTTCGTTATACTTTAGT
>JASDQU010205155.1:0-14861 GCA_032191745.1 Picea mariana
GCTTCAGCGGGACGATTAGATTGAAATCACACCACTCCTGAGCAGCAGCACTAATTACCCACCTACAGCACTTTAAAAGAGAGGTCTGCCAATATAAAACTTCTGCCAAAAGTATCATGGATGGCCACAAGCCATGGCTCAGAGCATCAGCAAGTAGCCACGACTGTCCAAAACCTGGTAGACAAAGCTTTTAGAAGCAGCCACTGCCTCTGACATTGCCCTGTCATTTCATGCTTCTCTTGCATATGTATTGTCTTTGTTTCCTCTTGATGGTATTCTTGAAAAATCCCTTGATCCATAACTAATCATGTTGCAATGGAAATTCATCATTACACCATTAACATTACTACAAGAAGCTAACCAAGCATAGATGAGAGATCCCAATTACTCACATCTAGAATTTAACGCATGATTACATACAGTAGTAAAATCTTTTTATAATTTACAAGAATGCCTCCAAGATTTGACTCAGCATATTCTTCTACTTTCATCCATTCTCCTCTCGAAATTACCTTGGCTATAATCTGCTTTTAGATTGTTAATGGAATTCAAACCCTGTGACTTGAGAGAACATTTTCAACTAGCTCTTTAGCAGCTCGAAGCATTTCTTCCCCACTTCGATCCCCCAAAGACTCTAGTGCCTGTTCTATATGAATATTTATCTCTTCTAAATATTCCAGTAAGCATTCATTTAGAAAAATATCATGGCCCCTTTCTTGGACATTTTCGTTCCCTAGCAATTTTACACATGTGAAATGAAGTAATCCAAGAACTTCGCCATAATCTTTTTGTCTCAGAAACAATGTTGTCAGTGATAAAATAATTTTTACAATAGCATGCACAATCCTGGTATCCCCTCTTTACAACAACTTAATGATTGTTTCCATAAAGTCAAGTGTTGCATGAGAGAGTTTTTTCCCTAGTTTGTGAATAATCATTGTCATTAGAGGCCCCTCCCATGGCATGACCTTCTGGAGGATGGTTTTCATGAAAGTTTGTGACATTGACAGAGCTACATTCCACATTGGCAAGTGTCACAATCTAAGAAGCAGAAAATCGCTTGTCATCTTCAGCCAAGTCATCAAATCCCTGTTTTGACTTTACACCATCCAAACTCCCATCAATGCAAAGAACATTTGCAGAAGAGGATACAGCAATAAGAAGATCTGGAATCCATGGCTTTAACGCACCTAGAACAGACATTGCATACTTAGATCCAACAACAGATTCATGCAAAGTGATAAGATCAAGAAGATTGTTTGCCACATTAGAGGCTTCAGTAGCTAACTTACTTGAGCTCTTTAGACACAGATATAACAATTTTGCAGCGTATATACAGATAAAAATATATTTCCAGTCATTTCTTGTGAACTTCTGAGATGCAGACCATTTCTCAATTTGCTGTTTCAGATACAAAATAAATATAGATGCAAATTCTAAACATCTTGCCTTTACTGGGACCTGTGTCACCAGACTTAAAGCATTGATATCAACAATTGACTTCAGAAAATTTGCAGCTATCCTGGCCATGAGAACAATCCTGCTTGCTTCACTGGTATCTATTTTCCCATTAGTACCTTCATCTGTAGCATTTGAAATTTCTTCCAAGGATGCTCTTCTCCTTGACTTGCATTCGTGAACCTGAACACGTTTCCTTCAGCCATTGAGGAGATCTGAGAAATTGACCTGAAAAACACGATCTAGATCTCTGTAATGGCTCACTTTCTGAAGAAACCGCTCATGATGAAGGTAAAGGGGCTAAAAACGGTTCTGGGTTTTCAACCGTTCGATCTGATTCAACACCATTTGCCCAAAATCGATCACGCAAAAACGTGACTCTGGGAGCAAATTCGGGGCAGTTTTCTCTGGCAAACTGAAACCACAATCGATTCTGAAAACCATGAGGGTTCAATTCGCCCTTCAGGAGCTAGGATATAACACACAGAGAGCTTGGCTAAGGGACAAGGGTTTGAACAGAGTAGGTTTAGAGGTTTTCCCAAAAATCAACAAAGATAACCCTGGTAAGGAGGTAGGCATTGATGCAAAGTGTGCGAGGGGGTTGGAGGTTATCTCTGGCATGCATAAGAGTTATTGTTCTACCCATTAAAGCATAGTTCAACCATTAAGCCATGTGCACAAACAATGAGATTGAATGGATATGTGCATACCAATGTGCACAATCGACATTACACCATAGTTTTAAGCCATAAATCAATCAATTTGAAAACAAAATCAAATAATCAACCATGCGCCAATGTCTTGTAACAACTCATATAAGTATTTTAACCAAGGTGCCAAAGAGTCTTCAACATGCCAATAGTTATAAAAACATTAACATGGTGATTATATCAAAAGTCATATGTGAAAGATTTAACCATAACGCCTATGCATTGTTGTGAAACCAATGGTTAAGTAGGCCAAATAAGAAACATGTAAATCCAAAGGTTTTACCAATGCGACAAGTGTAAAACATTGCCACTCAAATATGAAACCAAATTGATATATAACCCATGCGTTTTTTTGCATAATCAAAGTGTAAAAACATTGCAACCAATGACTTTATGAAATCGATAAGTTAAGAGCTCAAAACAATAAGAATCATATCATATATAAAGCCAAAATCAATCGTGACCCTTATGAAATCAAACATAACTCATAACTTAACATGTTCAATTCTTTACCAAAGAAATCAAGTTGCGCAATCAAAGCGAATGGATATAGTTTGAAAGTCATATCAAATAAGCAGATCATGACAGTCCAAGTAACGATGGAGGGCTTTTCACACTTTCAGTTGTGAAAACTGAAACGAAATCAAATTGCAATTGTCGCAAACATGAAACAAATGTCTAGTTGCAAAATGCGACGATGACTTCTTGTTTAGGAGACAATTAGGTGTAGGCATATTTTTAGGGCAATCGAAAAAAATTGAATTGGCTGCCAACACATACTTGATATTAGAGTTGATTTCTACAGTCATTTCCATCTATTGTGGTTTACCCCTAGACATAGAGAGATTTTCCTTGTAAAAAACATGAAACCAGAACTTATATTGCCTCTCCACCTCTATGATAAATAACTTGTCTATCACATAATAAGGGAGAAATATAGGCTTTTCATGAGAATAGACAATCCTGATAATGTTGTAATTATCCATTTTCTCCAGAATTCCCTTTGAATTTATAAAGGTTGATGCTTCCAATGAAAGCCTGGAAGTATCTTCTCCAAAGATTAATTTCTTAAATTCAGACACAAAATCATTGTAAACTTCATAAAAATAATGCATAACTTTCTGTCTCCAGAGAGCTTGATACCACATAGTCACGGGGTTAATTTTCGAGTTTACCCTTTTTCCAACACTCAAACCTTTAAAAATATGAAAATGTGTGATAGTACATATCAGATAAGATTTCATATAGTGTTGGAATTTTGAGAGGGGGGGTGAATCATTATGAGCACTTTTATTACTTTTAACCACAACATGTATTCTTCAACAATGTTCAACATTTTATCTTTAACATTCAATATATATCATCAATAGTATAATCATAAGCAGTATCACATGAAAAATATCACATCAAATGCAAAGTACACCATAATTTACATGGAAACCCAAACGGGAGAAAACCACATAATGATTTTCTTATATGTCAAAAGAATACATTCATTGGAAGCACCAACTTCCCAATTTTCCAGTTGCAACTGGAAGGAGGCTACAACCCCCTATTCTTAGGCTCCAACCTGAAGGAAGCTACAACTCCTTGAATTATCTAGCCCCAACCAAAAGGAGGCTACAACCCCCTGAGTTCTTTGACACCAACCAAAAGGTGGCTATGACCACCTATCCTTTTCTCATCCTACCACCCTGAAATATAAGTGTAGACCAATTGTCACTAAAATTGTCATTGCACTGGCATAGTCAACCTATCATTGTCAACATGTCATTGTCTCTGTCACTGTCACTATCATTGTCTCATCATCAATCAACTAGAACTTGTACCATACCATGTATCAATTGTATACCAACATGTGCATCAATCATATACCAAAATATATTCCAAGTGTAGATACCATAACATCAATAATGAGTAGCCAATCATATATCAAATCATGTTCCAAATACTAGAGCATCAATCATATGAAGAACCTGTACCATCTGTTGTAGAATCCCCAACAACAAAATGGGCTATGCCAACCAAAAATTCAAACTTTGATACCAAATTAAAACACACAAATACTCTACAAATACACAGATTCAGATAAAATAACAATAGAAATACACATGCAACATACATAGGAAAAACCCATAAAAACAAATGCATAAATAATAATGTTGCACATAATTTAATACACAATTGACACTTCTCTTTGATAAAAATATCACCAATTGTGTGTAGACCTTCCATGTTTATCCCAGCCTTAGACCACACTGCTCATAACAGTTCTCAGTAGTGGGTCACCCTCGAGCTGGAGCTAAACTCCACCCAGGTAAAGGAATTCCTAACCAGTTTGATGTATCTTGGACAATAGGAAAAATCAGTCACAGGTGCCAAATAGAACTAATATCCTACAATCCCTCATTCCCCACATGCTTGTCCCACCCTGGGAAGTGTGCCCCTTCTCTACTCAAAAGTCCCTCGGCTACCCCACTTCCTTTATGCGGCTTCACAAATAGGTCGGACAGGAAGTCTCAAAGCCCTGTAGCTACAGTTTGTCACCTTTGGGAAATCAATTCCCAACAATTCTCTCACCTAGTGAGAATCGCTCACAGGATTGACAATGCGCCTCTTAAATATCCTACGGACTTGACAACCCACCTCTTCAATATCCCCATGATCCTAACAACCCGCTTCTTTTGTCTATCCCCTAAGCTAATCAAGGTATAGGTACAAGAATAGGTATAGTGACAGCAAGGTACGGATGAAAACTAAGTGAGTGAGTGAAGGAATCATGAGGGAATGATTGAAAAGGAACTAAATCCAAACTATATGTATGCATCTTCCCAACTTAACACTTGTCATATTGAGAACTACCTTGGGCCCACTTGTCCCCATCCTTAGAACTTAGGATAAAATAATTATCCATACTTTATACTTTAAGGAATATTAATATAATATCCCTTTGGGATTAAGCTCCCTAGATTATCCCCTCATCCTTAAATTTGATCCCCCTTTCTCTATCTAGTAGATTTTAGCCCCCCATACTCTTTTACATGGTTAGTCTACAGTAGCGATGTGTTTTCATTAATATTTATATGTGATTGCATATTACAATGATTTCCCACTGGCCATTTAACATATGTTCTTCCATCTTAATAACCACACAACCACTTCGGCCTTAATACATTTGCAGTCATAGATAACTCAACTTTGCACACTTCCAGGTCACTACTGTGCACTTACCCAAGTGTGTGCAACATTATGACTTGTGTGCCCCTATATTGATAATGGATCTATCTGCACATACCCAAGTGTGTGCAACATCAAAACCAAGTGTGAATGACTCACCCTCCTATAAGAATATTTAAATTTACAATTATATGTACACTTGGGTTTCGGCCTAGGGGTATTACATTCCCCTCCCCCTTATTTATGCATTGTCCTCAATGAAATACATACACATATACAACCAAAATTTCAAAAATCTTCAAAAATATGTGGGTATTCTGCCCACATAGCATCCTCATGCTCCCAAGTTATTCAGGACCATACTAGGTCCATTGTACCTTTACTAGCCCTGTGGCTTGATTCCAGAGCTTCTTGATCTTTTGGTCCAATATGCACACCAGATGCACTTGAAAGGTTTCTTCTTACTTCACCTGAATCACATTCCAATCAATGACATGATTAGCATTAGGTACATATTTTTTGAGCAATAATACATGGAATAAATTATGAATAGAAATTGATGCAGAAAAGGAAAGCATGTATGCTACAGGCCCAATCCTCTCTAGGATTTCAAACGGTCCACAATTACGAGTTTCCAGCTTTGAAAATTTTTCCAACTTCAGGGAACTTCTTTTGGCCTTTACTTTCAAGAACACATTTTCACCCACTTTAAATTCAATATGATTTCTACCCTTATCAACATATCTTTTATGCCTGTCTTGGGTAGCCTTTAAAGTCTATTTTATTTTCATCATTTTCTCTTCCATTTCCCTGAGTAATTATAGCCCAACCACAACTCTATTTGTTGGGATGTCCCATCTTACCGGTGTGTTGCACCTTCTGCCATAAAGTGCCTCAAATGGGCTCATGTTTAGAGATGCTTGGTACCCATTGTTATAATCAAACTCTACCAAGTGTAGGTAGTCTTCCCATTTTTATGGTTTATCCATCACATACATCCTCAACATATCCTCAATCACTTGATTCAGCCTCTTGGTTTTCCCATCTGACTTTGGATGATAAGTTGTGTTAAAATTTAGATTTCTTTCAAATCCCTTGAATAATCCTTTCCAAAAATTTGATGTAAATTTTGGATCTATGTCAGACACAATTATCTTGGGTATACCATGTAGTCGAGAAATTTATCTCATATAAATATTAGCAATGTTGGTTTCCTTGTGAGTGTGCTTTAATGGAATAAAATGGGTAGCTTTAGTAAGCTTATCCGACACTACCATTATAGAATCATGCTTATTGTTTGTTTTGGGAAATTTGGTGATGACATCCATAGTTACAACTTCCCATTTCCACTCAGGAATGGGAAATGGTTGTAGCAAACCAGTTGGGTGGCTATGCTCAACCTTAACCTTTTGACACTCCAACACTTGGCAATAAAATCGACAACTTCTTTCTTCATGCATGGCCAATAATATTGGCTCTTGATAGCTGCAATAGTTTTATGATAACCTAGGTGCCCAACATAAGGTACATTATTCATTTCTCTCAATATCATATTTTTCAATTCTTGGGAATTTGGCACATAAATTATGCCCCTGTACATGAGAATTTCATCATTTTCTAGCTTATAGTCTTCATTTTTCTGTGGTAAATTATCTTGTTGAAGTTTTTCCTTTACCTCCATGTATTTATGATCTGATTTTGTAACCTCTAAAATTCTATCTTTCAAATTTGATTGGTACATGCTAATGGTTGTATCATGCATCTCATGCACCCTCCTACTAAGTGCATCAGCCACCTTGTTCTATTTACCTTTGATATGCTTTATATCAAAGTCATATTCACTAAGGAATTCTAACCACCTGCTTTCCTTGACATTTAGAGTTGGTTGTCCAAATAAATATTCCATACCACTATGGTCTGTCCTCAAATCGAATATTTTCCCCATGAGGTAATTCCTCCACATATTCAAGGCATGCATTATGGTTGCCAACTCCGAATCATGAGTAGCATAGTGCCTTCCATGCCCCTTCAACTTCCTTGATTCATAGCATACCACATACCCATTCTGACTAAGGAATCCACCAAGCCTTTCTTTACATGAATCAGTGCATACAATGAAGTCTTGATTTGGATCAACAATCCTTAGTATTGGAGCACTTGTTAATAAATTCTTCAAGTGTTGGAAACTCCTTTCACAATCTGATTTCCACTCAAACTTCACACCCTTCTTCTGCAAGGAATTGATTGGGTGTGAAATATTTGAGAAACCCTCAATAAAACTCCTATAGTAACTTGCAAGCCCCATTAATGATCTTACCTCATAGGAATTCCTTGGTGTTGGCCATCCTTCAATATCCCTTATCTTTTATGGGTCCACTGCTATTCCTTCCTATGAAATGATATGGCCCAAATAATGAATTTGCTTCTGATAGAATGAGAACTTGCTCAGTTTGGAATACAATTGATGCTCCCTCAATACCTGTAATACCATCCTCAAGTGTTTCTCATGCTCTTCCTCCAACTTATAATATATAAGAATGGCATACAAAAAGACAATGACAAACTTATCTAAGTATTCTCTGAAAATACCATTCATTAAACACATGAAGACAACTAGTGCATTTGATAACACAAATGGCACCAGTGTGAACTTATAATGAAAATACCTTGTTCAGAAGGCAATCTTGTTGATGTATTCATATTTAATTCTTACCTAATGATAGTCTGGCCTCAGATCAATCTTCAAGAATATTTTTGCATCTTTCAGCCGATCAAAGAGGTCATCAATGCTTAGCAAAGGGTACTTGTTCTTCACAGTTACCTTGTTCAACTTCCTGAAGTCAATGCAAAGTCTCAACATTCCCTCATTTTTCTTCAGAAATAATATTGGGGCACCCCAAGGTGACAGACTTGGGTGTATATACCCCATCTTCAGAATCTCTTCAAGTTTCATTTGCAATTCCTTCAATTTTGGTGTACTCATCTTGTAAGGGGTCTTAGATACTGAGGCTACTCCAGGCATCAAATTGATGGAGAAATCAATATCTCTTTTAGAGGGTAATCCGAGTATTTATTTAAATACATCTTCAAACTCCTTTAGGACTGTATAATCTTCAATATTTGGTACCTTATATTTAGGTGTCTCTTCCATATGCGCTGGAAAATATTTGACACCATTTCCTGTAACTTTTCTTCAGCTGCAAGGCTGAAAATTCTCTGACGGTTACTGCCTTGGAAATTCCATGTACTATCCTTAAGTTCCCTTCCTCATATAAGAAAGTAAATGTCTTATTATAACATTCTAGGACAACATGATGTTGTTCCAACCAATCCATACCAATTAGGAAATCATAGGAACCTAAAGGTATGATGTTCAAGTATACCCTGGTGCTCAGTCCATTCATGTCCATTGGGCATGCCTTAACTGTCTCATTAATTTTTCTTTTAGCTCCTATAGCCAGTTGCACCAACCAAGATTTTCCAAGCTTTCTTCTTGGAAAATGAAATCTTTCCACCATCTTAGGATCTAGATAACTATGACTAGCTCCTGAATCAATTAAAATAGAAATGGTTTGGTTGTTGATCTTACCTTCCACTTCAATCATATGTGATTGAAACTCATCTTGCTTGTTGTCGAGGGCTGCGTAGATCCTAGGTACATTTCTACCCATGTCTTCAATTGTATTGGCTTGTTGTACATTGTGAACAGTCCTCATCTTTTCACCTTTGTGAGGGAAATATCTATACATATGATCTCCCCCACAACCCCAACATTGAATACATGGTTGCCTCGGTATTTTCCCCACTATCTTCATCATTCTGGGATCTTTAGAGGTTGGTTGTCCCTCAAAATTATTTATGAAGAATGATGGCTTAGTCCCCTTCATCCTCTATTCCATCTTGTTTTTATTCTTGTCTTCCCGAGATTTTTGGAAATTTGGCCTTCCTTTATGTTGATCATAAAGGCATTTAGCTCACCTTATGGTTTCCTCCAATGTTTTGGGATCATCATATTGTATATTGTCACTAATAAATGATATAATCCCACTCAAATACCTTTGAATATTAACCGACTCATCCTTGATGAAAGAAACATACTTCAGCAACTCTAAAAACCTCCTTTCATATTCATCTATGGTCATACTCCCAATCTTGAGTTCAAAGAACTCCTTCATTTTCTTGTCATAATATCTCTTAGTCAAGTATTTCTTTTGAAAATAACTCTTGAATTCCCTCCAAGTAACATTCTTCTCATCAATGTGTTGCACCTGCACAAATTGGTCCCACCACATTTATGTTTTTCCCTTGAGTTTATAGATGGAAATTCTTCCTTCTTCTTGTGAAGAGTAATTATGCAATTGAAAATACTTCCCCATGCCTAGTAGCCAAGTCTCTGCATCCTCATCCTTCTTGTGCTCACCATAAAATGTAGGAGATTTTATTTTGTTCATTTCCATGTATCTCATCCACCCCATATCTCTTCTTATGTTTCTTGACAGCAGATGGGCTTGAACTATTGTGTTCTCTCCTAGATGAATGCCTTGGGGAATGATGGTGGTATCTTCTAACACTTCTAGTACTTCTCCTCTCATCATGAGACCTATGACTCCCTGATCTACTTGACTCAGTCTCCTTATCCATATTCTTCTCTATTATGTCCAAGCTCTGCATTAACTTGATGTTGAATCCCTCCTGCTTCTCCTTGGCTTTCATCAGCCTCTCATTATCATATTTATAACTCTGGACATCCTTTTGAAAACTTTTATGGTCTCTACCAAGTTCATGGTTTCTTCCTTTCCTTCTCCATGTCCATTTGAATTTGTACCTTCATTACCCATATCGACATACATGCCTCTGACCTCATCTTCATGGTTGTAATCCCCTTGTGTAGATTCCATGATTCTAAACTCTGTGTTGATCCTTTTCTGATCTAAATGTTTCTAACTCTGCAAAATGTGCAACTAACACAATTTGTTAGACTAAATAATTTAACAAAATCATGAATTATGTATAATTTTGTTCCAAATATGTATCAGAATTATTTCTTGTGGTTTCTTGTGAAAATTAATTCTCGAACCAAATTTATAGGTGGATATTTAGACTCCTCTCTCAAAGAATTTTCCAATGACTTCTCCCTTTCTCAATTCTGAGTCTTGAGCAGAACGTTATCGTCATTTGAAAATTTCCCATTAATTCCTTCTATTCGCACTTCAACTAAGTGCAAATTTGAGTTGTAATTATGCATTTTTTCACCTGCTCCATTGGAGTTTTAGAATGAAACCAATTTGGTTCCTTCATAATCATATTATGGATATTCTGTCCAATTTCCATCCCCTTCTAAGCTCAAAGTTGCTAGATACAACCTATTGAAGTTTCATCCCATTTAATATTTTTGGCCTTGAATGATACAGGTGCCTTCTATGCTTTCTTGTGCATTTATGTACCTAGATTTCTATTATGACTCTTTAGTTGTCTTGTATGGCTCAATACCCTTCCATATATTTCTCATATGTCTCAATATGATTCTAAAGCAGAAAGCTATGGCTCTCAAAAGTTAACGGGGTCTTAAAATTTACCCTCCACTGTTTGACCTGTAACTTGCTCATAAAAGGTCTATTTGTCTAATGGTTTACACCATTAGAAATCTCTCTATGAGTTATTTCGTTTGAGCTACAAAGACAAAATGTATCTAATAAAACTCTATTCTCGTGGTTTTCGAGTAGCTAAAAATGATGTTTAGGGCCTCAAAAACGTGTTGCAAAAAGATGACCTTCAAACAATATAAAATGGCACAAAAAATAATTGGTTTTTTGTTGTTTTAGACCATCCAAATGACTTCACACGCACCAATTTGAAAATGTACACCCATATTTATCATGTGCAGCAACACCATAAGGTAGTGTCTGCACTGTGCACCTATAACCAGTGTAGACCACTTCTTTGTCGCACCAATATCTAGTGCGCATTACTTTTGTGCCACACACCAATATCTACCATGCACAAATTTTGTTTCATGCACTAATACCTATTGCGTAGAATTTTTGTGTCCCGTGCTAATATTTTGTGTGCATTGCACCCTCTGCACTGCACAATGCCAAGGTTTAGTGCACCCACACCGCACACCAGTACTCCCTGTGCACCACTAATGAAGCCTTCGCATAGCATGAATATTCAACATGCATGCACTGTTCACCAATATTGCACGTGCACTGACAAATTCCCTCTGCGCTCTGCCAATACTTCATGCACACACGGTGCACACCATTATTATGCATGTGCCACCCAATCTGCATTGTTCAGTGCTAAAATTTAGTGCTCACATTTGTGCACTATTATTTCTCCGAGCTTCACCAGCTTTACTCCGCGTAGTACCAAATTTAAGTGTGCACACCTGCGCACCATAATTTTTCACACATTACTATATCTGCACCGCGTAGCGCCAAATTGAAGTGTGCACACCCACACACCCTTATTTTTCGCGCAGTACCAACTCTGCACTGCGCAACGCCAAATTTAAGTGCACACACCCTCGCACCCTTGTTTTTTGCACATTACCAACTCTGCACCACACAGTTCCAAATTTAAGGGCATGCACCCATGCACCATTATTTTTCATGACTTATCATCTCTATACCGTGCAATGCTCAATTTGAGTGCACACGTCTTTGCACCTTTATTTTTCTGTGTATCAATTCTTCAGTAATTTTGCTGTAGGAATTGGGGCTTTTGCCCAATTTTCCCTCAATTTCCACCATGGACATTCTGCAACCATGAAATTTGTTCAATTTCACTCTAGTAAACATAAATTCAACCTATGCAACTACAAATAGTGTTTGGTTGACAATATGGGTATGATTTTTTCCAAATTCATTCACATATTGAGAATTTTATTCAACCAAACTCGCTCAATATGTCATGGTTTCCTTGTAACTTCTAATTCAACCAATTCTGGGTCTGGATTTGCTAGGATAGATATTGAATTAATAATATCTCGTCACTTGGCCAAATTTCCCAAATTCCCATGAATTTAACAACATAAATTGGGGCTTTTTCCCAATTCCACTCAATTGCTTCTAATTTTTTCCCTGGACACGTTATAACTTGAAATTCTGCCACTCTTAAATCAATTCTCTATGAAATGTTTCTTCAACATTATGCTAACTCGGCCCATCCAGGATCAGTGTTGAAAATTGGGCTCTGATACCACATTGTAGCATCCCCAACAACCAACTGGGCTATGCCAACAAAAAATTTGAACTTTGATACCAAATTAAAACATACAAATACTCTACACATACACATATTCATACAAAATAACAATAGGAATACACATGTAGCATACATAGGAAAAAACCATAAAAATAAATGCATAAATAATAATGCATCACATAATTTAATACACAATTGAGACTTATCTTTGATAAAAAGATCACCAATTGTGTGCAGACCTTCCACGTTCCTCCCAACCTTAGACCACACTGCTCATAACTCTCAGTAGTGGGTCACCCCTGAGTTGGGGCTAAACTCCACCCAGGTAAAGGAATTCCTAATCAGTCTAATGTATCTCGGACAACATGAAAACTCAGACACATGTGCCAACTCGAACTAACAGCCTACAGTCCCTCATTCCCCACATGCCTATCCCACCCCAATAAGTGTGCCCCTTCTCTTGTCAATAGTCCCTTGGTTGCCTCACTTCCTTTATGGCCTTCGACAATAGGTTAGACAGGAAGTCTCAGAGCCCTATAGTTGTATTTTGGAACCTTCGGGAAATAAATTCCCAGGAATTATCTCACCTAGAGAAAAAATTTCATGGACTTGAAAACCCACCTATTCAATATGCCATGGGCCTGACAACCTGCCTCTTTAATATACCCATGGGCCTGACAACCCGCTTCTTTTGTCTATATCCTAAGATAACCAAGGTACATGTACAAGAATAGGTACAATGACAGCAAGGTACAAATGACCACTGAGTGAGTGAGAGAAGGAATCATGAGGGAATGATGGAAAATGAACTAAGTCCAAACTATATGTATGCATGTTCCCAAATTGACACTTTCCATGTTGAGAACTACCTTGGGCCCACTTGTCCCTATCCTTAGAACTTAGGATAAAATAATTATCCATACTTTATACTTTAAGGAATATTAATATAATATCCCTTTGGGCTTAAGCTCCCTATCTTATCCCCTTATCCTTAACTTTTATCCCTCTTTCTCTATCTAGTATATTTTATCCCCCCATACTCTATTTCATGGTTGGTATGTAGCATCGATGTGTTTTCACTAATATTTATATGTGATTACATATTACAATGATTGCTCACTGGCCTTTTAACTTATGGCTCTCCAGCCTAATAACCACATAGGCACTTCAGCTTCAATAAATATGCAATCATAGATAACTCAACTCTATGCACTTTCAAGTCATACCACGCACTTACCCAAGTGCGCGCAACATTATGACTTGTGCACCCCTATCTTGATAATGAATCTTCGTGCACTTACCCAAGTGCGCGCAACACCAAAACCAAGTGCCAACGACTCACCAGCCTATAAGAATATTTACATTTAAAATTATATGTATGATTTGGGTTTGGCCTAAAGGTATTACATATTCCATCAACATGTATAGACCTATACCATATCATCAATGAATTCTCTCAAATAACCAATGCATGCCCCTCGTGCATATGACACCATACATCAAGGGTATCCCTCAATGATGAACAACCATCTCAAAGATATGAATCAAAACAACCATATCATAGAATAAACCAGATACAAGAGTGGTCCTCACTCAACCATGTAGAAAATTTGTACCATAACCATGTGTCAATACCAAACATGCCAAATATGCCTCAAGAATACACCATGCCATAACCAAACATTACCTTCAAAACAAGTAGACAAACATACCAGTGCTTCTATGGCTGACCTGATACACTGAAATGTTGACCTGGAAGTTATCTTGTGACCTCAAGCACATGGAACAATCATTTCCCCCAAACTTATCTTGTCCTCATGGGACTAAGACATCCTTTCTTGCGGAGCCTCGCGTGATAGGTATACTGCAACCCACGAGGATGCCTTGCGAGACACTAGTAATCTGACCCACAGGGGTCAATAAAACTAGGGTTTCCTCAGAGATTCTCGTTGACCACTACAATGTTGAAACTCACGTACTCCTCAGTCTTCACTACCTTAGATTTTATTGTCGCAAACTTAGCCAAAAGATCACAAGTTCACTAGAAGATATTCAATAGAATAAGTGAGTGAATGTATTTGTGAATGACTCTTTGAGGTGTATTTATACTTTTGTTGGGTAACCTCTTTCCTTAAACTTAGGGGCTTCTTAATTTTTTTGTTACAACCACTTTACCCTTTCATTAAATACTTGTAACAAACTAGGGGCTTCTTGACCATTCTTCAAGGCTTCTAACTTCCCAAGGCCATAACTCCTCAACCGTGAGGAACTACGTGGCATACCACCTATCACCGAAAATGGCATGCT
>JASDQU010205155.1:14881-28840 GCA_032191745.1 Picea mariana
CTCTAAAAACCTCCTTTCATATTCATCTATGGTCATACTCCCAATCTTGAGTTCAAAGAACTCCTTCATTTTCTTGTCATAATATCTCTTAGTCAAGTATTTCTTTTGAAAATAACTCTTGAATTCCCTCCAAGTAACATTCTTCTCATCAATGTGTTGCACCTGCACAAATTGGTCCCACCACATTTATGTTTTTCCCTTGAGTTTATAGATGGAAATTCTTCCTTCTTCTTGTGAAGAGTAATTATGCAATTGAAAATACTTCCCCATGCCTAGTAGCCAAGTCTCTGCATCCTCATCCTTCTTGTGCTCACCATAAAATGTAGGAGATTTTATTTTGTTCATTTCCATGTATCTCATCCACCCCATATCTCTTCTTATGTTTCTTGACAGCAGATGGGCTTGAACTATTGTGTTCTCTCCTAGATGAATGCCTTGGGGAATGATGGTGGTATCTTCTAACACTTCTAGTACTTCTCCTCTCATCATGAGACCTATGACTCCCTGATCT
This sequence comes from Picea mariana, assembly GCA_032191745.1. NCBI lineage: Eukaryota > Viridiplantae > Streptophyta > Pinopsida > Pinales > Pinaceae > Picea > Picea mariana. The sequence goes on from JASDQU010205155.1 coordinate 15,393, forward strand.
ACTTGACTCAGTCTCCTTATCCATATTCTTCTCTATTATGTCCAAGCTCTGCATTAACTTGATGTTGAATCCCTCCTGCTTCTCCTTGGCTTTCATCAGCCTCTCATTATCATATTTATAACTCTGGACATCCTTTTGAAAACTTTTATGGTCTCTACCAAGTTCATGGTTTCTTCCTTTCCTTCTCCATGTCCATTTGAATTTGTACCTTCATTACCCATATCGACATACATGCCTCTGACCTCATCTTCATGGTTGTAATCCCCTTGTGTAGATTCCATGATTCTAAACTCTGTGTTGATCCTTTTCTGATCTAAATGTTTCTAACTCTGCAAAATGTGCAACTAACACAATTTGTTAGACTAAATAATTTAACAAAATCATGAATTATGTATAATTTTGTTCCAAATATGTATCAGAATTATTTCTTGTGGTTTCTTGTGAAAATTAATTCTCGAACCAAATTTATAGGTGGATATTTAGACTCCTCTCTCAAAGAATTTTCCAATGACTTCTCCCTTTCTCAATTCTGAGTCTTGAGCAGAACGTTATCGTCATTTGAAAATTTCCCATTAATTCCTTCTATTCGCACTTCAACTAAGTGCAAATTTGAGTTGTAATTATGCATTTTTTCACCTGCTCCATTGGAGTTTTAGAATGAAACCAATTTGGTTCCTTCATAATCATATTATGGATATTCTGTCCAATTTCCATCCCCTTCTAAGCTCAAAGTTGCTAGATACAACCTATTGAAGTTTCATCCCATTTAATATTTTTGGCCTTGAATGATACAGGTGCCTTCTATGCTTTCTTGTGCATTTATGTACCTAGATTTCTATTATGACTCTTTAGTTGTCTTGTATGGCTCAATACCCTTCCATATATTTCTCATATGTCTCAATATGATTCTAAAGCAGAAAGCTATGGCTCTCAAAAGTTAACGGGGTCTTAAAATTTACCCTCCACTGTTTGACCTGTAACTTGCTCATAAAAGGTCTATTTGTCTAATGGTTTACACCATTAGAAATCTCTCTATGAGTTATTTCGTTTGAGCTACAAAGACAAAATGTATCTAATAAAACTCTATTCTCGTGGTTTTCGAGTAGCTAAAAATGATGTTTAGGGCCTCAAAAACGTGTTGCAAAAAGATGACCTTCAAACAATATAAAATGGCACAAAAAATAATTGGTTTTTTGTTGTTTTAGACCATCCAAATGACTTCACACGCACCAATTTGAAAATGTACACCCATATTTATCATGTGCAGCAACACCATAAGGTAGTGTCTGCACTGTGCACCTATAACCAGTGTAGACCACTTCTTTGTCGCACCAATATCTAGTGCGCATTACTTTTGTGCCACACACCAATATCTACCATGCACAAATTTTGTTTCATGCACTAATACCTATTGCGTAGAATTTTTGTGTCCCGTGCTAATATTTTGTGTGCATTGCACCCTCTGCACTGCACAATGCCAAGGTTTAGTGCACCCACACCGCACACCAGTACTCCCTGTGCACCACTAATGAAGCCTTCGCATAGCATGAATATTCAACATGCATGCACTGTTCACCAATATTGCACGTGCACTGACAAATTCCCTCTGCGCTCTGCCAATACTTCATGCACACACGGTGCACACCATTATTATGCATGTGCCACCCAATCTGCATTGTTCAGTGCTAAAATTTAGTGCTCACATTTGTGCACTATTATTTCTCCGAGCTTCACCAGCTTTACTCCGCGTAGTACCAAATTTAAGTGTGCACACCTGCGCACCATAATTTTTCACACATTACTATATCTGCACCGCGTAGCGCCAAATTGAAGTGTGCACACCCACACACCCTTATTTTTCGCGCAGTACCAACTCTGCACTGCGCAACGCCAAATTTAAGTGCACACACCCTCGCACCCTTGTTTTTTGCACATTACCAACTCTGCACCACACAGTTCCAAATTTAAGGGCATGCACCCATGCACCATTATTTTTCATGACTTATCATCTCTATACCGTGCAATGCTCAATTTGAGTGCACACGTCTTTGCACCTTTATTTTTCTGTGTATCAATTCTTCAGTAATTTTGCTGTAGGAATTGGGGCTTTTGCCCAATTTTCCCTCAATTTCCACCATGGACATTCTGCAACCATGAAATTTGTTCAATTTCACTCTAGTAAACATAAATTCAACCTATGCAACTACAAATAGTGTTTGGTTGACAATATGGGTATGATTTTTTCCAAATTCATTCACATATTGAGAATTTTATTCAACCAAACTCGCTCAATATGTCATGGTTTCCTTGTAACTTCTAATTCAACCAATTCTGGGTCTGGATTTGCTAGGATAGATATTGAATTAATAATATCTCGTCACTTGGCCAAATTTCCCAAATTCCCATGAATTTAACAACATAAATTGGGGCTTTTTCCCAATTCCACTCAATTGCTTCTAATTTTTTCCCTGGACACGTTATAACTTGAAATTCTGCCACTCTTAAATCAATTCTCTATGAAATGTTTCTTCAACATTATGCTAACTCGGCCCATCCAGGATCAGTGTTGAAAATTGGGCTCTGATACCACATTGTAGCATCCCCAACAACCAACTGGGCTATGCCAACAAAAAATTTGAACTTTGATACCAAATTAAAACATACAAATACTCTACACATACACATATTCATACAAAATAACAATAGGAATACACATGTAGCATACATAGGAAAAAACCATAAAAATAAATGCATAAATAATAATGCATCACATAATTTAATACACAATTGAGACTTATCTTTGATAAAAAGATCACCAATTGTGTGCAGACCTTCCACGTTCCTCCCAACCTTAGACCACACTGCTCATAACTCTCAGTAGTGGGTCACCCCTGAGTTGGGGCTAAACTCCACCCAGGTAAAGGAATTCCTAATCAGTCTAATGTATCTCGGACAACATGAAAACTCAGACACATGTGCCAACTCGAACTAACAGCCTACAGTCCCTCATTCCCCACATGCCTATCCCACCCCAATAAGTGTGCCCCTTCTCTTGTCAATAGTCCCTTGGTTGCCTCACTTCCTTTATGGCCTTCGACAATAGGTTAGACAGGAAGTCTCAGAGCCCTATAGTTGTATTTTGGAACCTTCGGGAAATAAATTCCCAGGAATTATCTCACCTAGAGAAAAAATTTCATGGACTTGAAAACCCACCTATTCAATATGCCATGGGCCTGACAACCTGCCTCTTTAATATACCCATGGGCCTGACAACCCGCTTCTTTTGTCTATATCCTAAGATAACCAAGGTACATGTACAAGAATAGGTACAATGACAGCAAGGTACAAATGACCACTGAGTGAGTGAGAGAAGGAATCATGAGGGAATGATGGAAAATGAACTAAGTCCAAACTATATGTATGCATGTTCCCAAATTGACACTTTCCATGTTGAGAACTACCTTGGGCCCACTTGTCCCTATCCTTAGAACTTAGGATAAAATAATTATCCATACTTTATACTTTAAGGAATATTAATATAATATCCCTTTGGGCTTAAGCTCCCTATCTTATCCCCTTATCCTTAACTTTTATCCCTCTTTCTCTATCTAGTATATTTTATCCCCCCATACTCTATTTCATGGTTGGTATGTAGCATCGATGTGTTTTCACTAATATTTATATGTGATTACATATTACAATGATTGCTCACTGGCCTTTTAACTTATGGCTCTCCAGCCTAATAACCACATAGGCACTTCAGCTTCAATAAATATGCAATCATAGATAACTCAACTCTATGCACTTTCAAGTCATACCACGCACTTACCCAAGTGCGCGCAACATTATGACTTGTGCACCCCTATCTTGATAATGAATCTTCGTGCACTTACCCAAGTGCGCGCAACACCAAAACCAAGTGCCAACGACTCACCAGCCTATAAGAATATTTACATTTAAAATTATATGTATGATTTGGGTTTGGCCTAAAGGTATTACATATTCCATCAACATGTATAGACCTATACCATATCATCAATGAATTCTCTCAAATAACCAATGCATGCCCCTCGTGCATATGACACCATACATCAAGGGTATCCCTCAATGATGAACAACCATCTCAAAGATATGAATCAAAACAACCATATCATAGAATAAACCAGATACAAGAGTGGTCCTCACTCAACCATGTAGAAAATTTGTACCATAACCATGTGTCAATACCAAACATGCCAAATATGCCTCAAGAATACACCATGCCATAACCAAACATTACCTTCAAAACAAGTAGACAAACATACCAGTGCTTCTATGGCTGACCTGATACACTGAAATGTTGACCTGGAAGTTATCTTGTGACCTCAAGCACATGGAACAATCATTTCCCCCAAACTTATCTTGTCCTCATGGGACTAAGACATCCTTTCTTGCGGAGCCTCGCGTGATAGGTATACTGCAACCCACGAGGATGCCTTGCGAGACACTAGTAATCTGACCCACAGGGGTCAATAAAACTAGGGTTTCCTCAGAGATTCTCGTTGACCACTACAATGTTGAAACTCACGTACTCCTCAGTCTTCACTACCTTAGATTTTATTGTCGCAAACTTAGCCAAAAGATCACAAGTTCACTAGAAGATATTCAATAGAATAAGTGAGTGAATGTATTTGTGAATGACTCTTTGAGGTGTATTTATACTTTTGTTGGGTAACCTCTTTCCTTAAACTTAGGGGCTTCTTAATTTTTTTGTTACAACCACTTTACCCTTTCATTAAATACTTGTAACAAACTAGGGGCTTCTTGACCATTCTTCAAGGCTTCTAACTTCCCAAGGCCATAACTCCTCAACCGTGAGGAACTACGTGGCATACCACCTATCACCGAAAATGGCATGCTGAGGAATATCCATCCATGAGTGAGTACCTTCATTTACATTGTCCTTCATGACCTAATTCCATGATCAACTACATGATCCTTAACCATACTTAGTGGTTTCTTATAGAATTTTTCAAAGTGTCTTCCTGTGAGGGCCATGCTTAGAGCTACGCCATAAGGGGGCCACTTTGGAGAATTTTCCAAATACACCCATCTCATCAGTTGACATCAATCCACTACTCGTTGACATCAATCAAAACTAACTATCCAACATAAAGAACTTTTTATCACTTCTAAAATTCATTAACTGTGTGGAAATTTCATTAAATATGATCTTTTCCCAATCGAAAACGACATTCTCATGAACTATAAAATGTAAAATATATAGGGCTAGTCGGGGAATAGTTGTTGTAGAATCCTAACCAGTAACTCTAGTAAATAACCAAGTAATTTATCGATAAGGGTCCTTTAAAGAACTAACCTGGATTCCAGATAGGTCTTTCATCATTACAGTAGGGTCTTGTAAGTATTCCTATAGAAGCTCAATTCCATTATTTTTCCCTCTAAGAAAATTTTTGGCCTCTTCTCCTTTGTATGTTAAGTTCGGCTCTGGTAATTTTAACATTTTTTTTAAACTGAAGGTGCTAATGAAACAAGGGAGTCGCTTTGTAGTGGAATGGTTCTTCTATTCTAGACGAATTTATCAATACACTAGGTGACAATATCTTTTAACTCAAAAACCTCAGGGACATAACCAATGAGACTTATTCCTGATGTCCAAACCTTATTATTATATTTATCTGGTAACATTGAATAATACCAATATGATCTCGACCAATGGTAATTGTGATCTTCTCTAGTGAATAGATTCAAGATATCCTCAAAGAAATGTTGTTTTGTATCATCCATATTCAATAGGTTGATAGACTTCTTTGTAATACCACTTAGAATAGTGAAATAATCTTTACGTTAAATCCTTTATGAGAGCATTAATCTAAAATAAATGTTATTTTCCTTGATAGAAAAATCATTAACAACAACCTTTTCATAATTCAATTTAGCAGTTGAGTTCGTAGAATTAACATTTAATATGACTCAAGAATTGTGAAAGAGAAAGGACACGTCACGGCGGGGTGGAGGAGTGGAAGATTTCAAATGAGAGTGTGAGTCCACAAGTCCAATATGATAATAAAAATAGCTAAGTATTGGTTCTTGTTGAATGCACTTGTGAAGACAGGAAGATACAAAAGAGAAGAAATTGTGAGTCCGCGAGTGAAAAATAAACTAAGTGCTCGGAAGAGGTTTGAGGAAGAATGGATATAGATTGTGAATCCACATGTTCGTCAGCCCGCAAATATAAAAAAATGACCAAAGTATGGTGAAAGGTGTAGGTCATGGAGACGAGACATGATAATGAAATTTTATGGGAAGGGAACATACTTAGAATAATAATAATAATTAAAAAAAAAGTGCAGAATAATGAAAAAAAAAGGAAGGACATATGAAGTTCAACAACTGGCTTCAACTGGTGATAACCCCCTATGGGTTATCAAAAATACAGAATCTCAAGACCAGATGTTTTATTAGTTGGGTAATGGAGTCTAGGAGGTGAGAATATATAAAACAAAGAAAACAAACTATGTACAAGCAAGAAGAAAAAATTCAAGCAAAGAAACTCTTCAAATTCTTCCCATTGATAGGGAGCATTAAAAATTTTCCCTTCATATCCTTGAGCATGTACAAGTTTAAGCTTAAAATATTTTCAATGAGATAAGGAACGATCCAGAGTGCTTCGAACTTTGTATTCATTGAGGGCTTTTCTTTTTCTTTGTTCCAGAGTAGTACTAGTTCACCTTTTTGAAAATTATTTGTTGTTGCACTTTGATCAAAATACTTCTTAACATTTTGTTGTCTCTGACAAATTTTCTTTAATGCTTTAGTTCCCTCTCCTTCTAGTTTTAACAATTGATTCAATCTATTTTGTAGAGGAGGAGTATCTTTTGTATCTTCCATATTTACCGCATAAGTCATAACATTCAATTCAAGACTAGGTGGCATTTTCACTTATTTTCCATAGACCAAAGTATAAGGGGATATTTTAGTACTATACTTTGGTGTCATCCTACTTTCCCACAAAGAATCTATCAATTTTAAATGCTAGTTCTTTTTATTTTGATCAATTGTCTTCTTTAGAATTTGAATCAATGTTTTGCTTGTTGATTCAACAAGTCCATTTCCTTGAGGGTAGTAATTTGATGATTTCCCCATAACAATATCATATTCCCCACAAAAATTAGTAAAATTTGATCCAATGAATATTGACCCATTATCAGTGATGAAATTTTTCGGTACCCAAAACCTTGATAAAATATTATCTTTAAGAAATTTTACCAATTCATCAGAATCAACCCTTTTTAATGCCACTTATTCCTGCCATTTTGTAAAATAATATGTAGTGGTAAGAATGTATACATGTCCCTTACTTGATTTCGGGTTTATTGGCCCAATGCCATCTAGTCCCCATTGTGAAAATGGTTTTTCAACCAATATAGGTTTCAAAGGCATTGCAAACCTCTTCATATTTCCTTAGAATTGTTTAAAGGAAAGTCATTTCCTTAACATTGCATATGAATCATTAAAAATTGATAGCCAATAATACCTTGTTCTTATTATTTGTGGGCAGTATTGGTTGGTGCAAAATTTCCTCCGCATATACCTTCTTGAAATTATTTTATCAGTTCTTGAGCCTTCATTTCATCTACACGCCTCAATAACATGCCATCATAATTTATTCTAAATAATATCTCTTTCAGAGCTCTTATTTCTTTGGGAGTCATACTGATTGGGAACTGTCCAGATCTTAGATAAAAAAAATGATGTCTTTGTACCATTCAGTATTCAACATAGATTTTCCAACTGAAATTGAGACTACCACATTCAAAGAATCATTATCTGTAATGAGTTTGCACAATCCTTGTCCTTTAACTGGCTTTAAAGGATCGATCTCGATATCATACTCTTGAATCTTCGTCAGCCAATTTTCCCACTTTCCCTCTCTCAATTGTTGATTTAGGAGAATATTTTCTGGAGAAGATGGAACATATGTTATAACATGGGAATTTAAAATATAAGTCTGAAAATGTGCTACTGCCTTAACAAGAGAGAGTGTTTTTTTCTCCAATTCTAAATATTTTATCTCATAATCATGAAGGATTTTACTAATGAATCTTATTGGTAATTCTTCCCCTTTAGAATTTCTTTATGTAAGAACTGAAGCCATGACTCCTTCTACAGAAAAAGAATATAAAATAAAATATGTTTTAAAATTTGGACTGATAAGCACATGCACTATGGTGATTGATCATTTAATGTTGTTAAATTCATTCTCATTATCTGAAGTCCATTCAAATCTATGATCTTTTTTCAGCAATAAATTGATCGTCTTGACAATGCTTGCATAATTAAGGATGAATCTTCTCAAAAATTTTATCTTTCTAGAAAATTATTGCACCCCTTTCTTTGAAGATGGATGATTCAATTCGTTAATGGCTCTTATTCTTTCAAGATTGATGTAGATTCATTCTTTAGTGACTATATGTCCCAACAACTTTCCTTCATATACAACAAATAAACATTTCTTTGGATTAAGAGAGATCCCATATAATCTGCATTTTTTAAAAACTTGCCTCAAATGATGGATGTGTTCTTCCCTTGTATTGAAATGGATGGTAATATCATCTTGATAATCATCCATAAAATTCCTTATCAAATATTTTAATGCATGATCCATGGCCCCTTGAAAAGTAGCTCCAACATTCTTTAAACCAAAGGGCATGCAAGAATAAGCATATGTCTCCCAAGGTGTTAGAAAAGAAGTATTGTGCATGTCTTCCTCCGCGACCAATACTTGATTGTATCTGGAAAACCCATATAACATGGTCATACAAGTTGATTCAGTAACTTGTTGAAGAAAAAATTTCATGTTAGGYARAGGATAATTGTCTAYGATGCTTKCTTTATTCAAATCTCTAAAATCAATGCACATTCGAATTTAWYGAGTATTTTTCCTCACCACTATTGGATTTGAGAGACAATCTRAATGTCYAATGGGATATATAATTCCATCATTTTTTAATTTCTCCAAGTCCACTTTTACCAATGGCTTCAATATGGGATTCATCATTCCAATTTTCTTCTTAAAAGGTTTTTCCCCTTCTCTCAATGGTATGATATGTTGGAATAAGGATTTATTATATTATTTGAGATCATCATAACTCCATGAAAATACATCATAATAATATTTGAATAAGGTAGTATATTGGTCATTCTCCTCTGATGTGCAATCAATCCCAAGATTCACATATTTTGGGTAATCCCCAGTTCTAATATTTATTTTATTTGTTTCTTGTACCTTTAGAACTAATACTTCTTCTTTGATATTCTTTGCTTGATCATCTCTTTTAAAAAGAGATTATGATTTTACATAGTCTTTTGAAATAGGGGTAGCACTATTATCATTCTCTTTGTAATCATTTTCATTGGCCAAGAAATCATTCAATTCTTCATCATTTTAAAATACCTGAAGGTATTCTTAATTATCGGGCACCGAAGGTCTGAAAATTCTCTTAACTTGAAATGAAATTTTTCTTTGAATATCCTTGGGATTAGATAATGAAGCTACAAGTGACAAAGGAATATGACTTTTGATTTTTCTCTTTGGGGACAAACGATATATTGAATGAATAGAAATCCTCCATCAATTCATTTACTCTTTTGACATACATCTTGAGTTTTTCTTTCTTGATCTTATATCTTTGAATGACTTGATTTATAACCAATTCAGAATCACCAGTTATAAGCAAATGTTCAATGTTCACTTCCAATGATAGAATCATCCCTTGAATTAGTTATTCTTTCTCTGCTTCATTGTTGGTACATGGAAATTCAAATCTGATAGCATGTGGATATATGACTTTATTTGGACTTTTAAGTACAATTCCAACCCCACTCCCTAAGTTTGAGCATGCATCATCGAATGACATTCTCCAGAATTCAGTAAAATAATTATCTTCTTGTTTCAAAAATTTTGTCTTCTCCAAATCAAGTATAGCATAATTTCCAATACCCGCGTCTGTATAATTTTGTATCATTTCATTCTCTTTCTTTTTAAATGAAATTTTTTTCAAGGCTCATGAGGAAATTTCAACATCGTCCCATCTTTGTTGGCATCATCATGAATCTACCATCATTCATTATGTAACCACCAATCATTGAATACCAATCTCTTCCAAGGACTACCCCATACGCTAGGGGAACATCAACCACTACGATAGTGAAAATAGTGATAATATGGGGAGCAACAGTAATCCAAGCATAGAAATCCTTGATCTCTCCATAGGATGGTACCTTTCTAGAATCAATTCCATAAATAATTTCACTTGTTTCATAATATTTGGTACAACTCATACTATGTTGAGAGTTCAAAATTCCCTCTAACTCAACAACAAGAATCACGCCCAGAGGCGAGGCCCAATTAGACTTTTTCCTTTTTGGAATGACGTGATTCTCTAGATGGATGATCCATCAAGTTTCGATGGTATTTAATATATTATTGAATGTGTCTTTATAGAATGTTTTATGTTTCTTTATAAGTTCATTTATTAAGTGTTCAATGAATGAATTCTTAAGAATTTTGGGTTTAGGATAACCTCTTACCAACAACATGTAGATGACACCGCTCTTAAACCAATATCAAACAATAATATTTCCTTATTGATTAACCAACAAACATCATCTAAGAAAAGGAAGACATATGCAGAAATGAAAAATAACCAAAAATAATTCTAGTTACTATATAACACACATTTCCTAACACAATCATGTTCATGCTAATGTATATTTAGTGACTGTAATGTTTCAAGATAACTTAAACACAATTACTGTCTTACTAAATCGCTTGTAGCAGACAACAACAAAGCAAAACAATCCACAAATTATGTTACTCCACAAGATTTGGAAAATCCCGTCTTTAGCTCTACATGAGCTTCTGAATTAGACTTCAAAATAATTATTTGTCTGATATTTTCCCTTATTACAAAAATCGACGACCCCACAAAACGAGGTCGACCTCTTTTTTATACAAAAAACACATGCAAAAAATTGCAACAATGTTCGTTTAACTAAAGAAAACATAAATATAAAGTGGTTCATGTTCACATGAAAACCATCAGTGAGCTCCAATTATCTCATAAGATTTTCCTTGTCATAATCAGACCACTGGGAGAAAATATCTTCACATGTATGAAGGTACATAAATCGATGTTGATCCATCAGCATGTTGAGCTCATCCTTCATTTCCATGACCCAGTTTATGAATTGAAATATATCAAAGCTTAGTTTCCATAGATCCCACGCTGCTCCTATCGGCCTATAGGTGAGTCTCTTCACTTTTCTCTTTTCAAGCACTCGGATCTCCAAAATATTCAATCCAAATGTTGCATCTAGCTCTCTGAACTATTGGACTATAACGTGAAAATCGACGAAGTCATCAGGAGCGTCGAATTGTGGGGGTTAGAGGTCTATCATTCTTTGGTTTATGTTTTTCCAATTTTTGAGACACTCCTCCCTTCTCTCTTGCATTTTTTTTTGTGGTTCAACTACCAATTGTACCCAATATTTTGTTGCTACCTTGATCTTGACTAAGATCTCTTCTACAAGAATTCTAATGCCATGTTATTCTTCCCCTCGGCCCTTTTGGATCTCTGATATACTTGATTTGTGACATTACTTGATGAGACTTCTCTGACCATATCATCATTTCTTTATCTCATACGAGGTTGAGCAAATTATCCTCTTGGTAACTTACGATCCTGGTCATAAAAACCTCCCTATATGATTTGAACTGAGTATTAATCTCCTCAAATTAAGTCTCATGAACCTAATCACCTAGGTAGTGCTATGATAGTATTTCACCTAATGTCTGAGATGCACCAACTCTGCTCTAATAGAATCAACTTCTCATTCATCCTCTCTTTCCCTGTCTATAGTGGCACTACATATAGTCATACTCTCCCCCAATAACTCACTTACCCTAGATTGTCCTGCATCCAACAGGGTTCTTTCATGGTGATCATTATCGTATTGTCCAAGGTAATTCTTCTCTTTTTTCCAATTATTTTCAAAACCAATTTTTTTTTCCTATCATAAGTGATGGCTTGGAAATCGAATACTTCATCCATTGGCTCTGGGATTGGTTGGTCCCCCCATGAGAGGGAATTTCCTAAACTGCCTGGTGTATGAAAATGCTTGAGTACCATTTCTTTTCCTTTGCTGACTTTAGGATTCTCATGATTGGTTCCTTAAACTTGTTATTGAGCCATTTGAGACTTCCCAGTAGCTCCTATTGACCCCACCTCTATCCTAACAGACAAATCTTTGATTTTCTCTGTACTTGGGGCATTTCCCATGATCTCTACAACTGCATTTTTGGTTGGGATTGATGAACCTAGGAGTGTGGAATGTGTTGCAGGTCCCATAGTGATTTCCTCAAGCTATTTATTACCTTTGGGCCAAACACTCTCATCTCTTTTGGTGGTGTCACCTTCCGATGAATCTTCAACATTTGTGTTTCCTTGATCTTTTCCTTTCACTGGTGCATCACTTCTCCCGATGGCAGCTCCATTACCATTCTCATTTTTATCTCTTGGTTTTTCATGGCCTTTGATGTTGTTTCTCTCTTCATCCAGTGGCTATGGTGTTCATTTTTGGGTACTATGATCATCCTCAATTGTAATCATCTATGTTTCCTTTCCTAAATATTTTGGTCCCGGGGACATCGTATCTAACACCTTTGTTACTTATTCATTCACAATAGGAACTGAAGTGTTTACCTCCTCGTTGTCATTATATGTTGTGATCAAATCAACAATGATAGGAGCTACTTGTCCTAGGACTCTAGAAAAAATAGTTGGTTCAATTTTTGGTCCTCCTATCAATTTTCTTTCTGAAATATGTTTCAAAGTGTATTCCTCCATTGAGGTGTTCTCGAGGGTTTCCTACTCTTCCTCTCCTTCGAGGGTGACTATAGTTATTAACACAGATGCAAATTCCATCATTATGATAGTTCCCCTTTGCAGTTGTATCATCCTTTCAGCTTCCTCTAAGATCATACATGCCTCTGATCTTTCCACTATCTATTCTATACCTTCTTGTTGAACTTGTGCCACTGCTACTTACCCGATTGTCTTCTCTATAAAGTCTAATTGTTCATTCCCATACAGGACCATGAACCTGACCATGTCAGGTTTCTCTTTCCTCTACAAAACATCCTCCCATTTTGTGGCATTCTCTGGGAATATTTCATCCTCAAAATCCTCATGTGGGTATGACCAATGAGACACCACCTGACTACCATGCTTAGCTACCATTTCCCTATGGTTGTGTTTCATGTATCTCTCGGTTGTGAACCTATACTCTATCTAAATCTAAGCTTCTTTTATGTTATGTGTAGTGTCCTTTCTTGGATATTACTCTATCTAAATGGATATTAATATTGGGCACTGATATCTAGG
>JASDQU010205156.1:0-12689 GCA_032191745.1 Picea mariana
CTATGGTATTGAGAAGACATATCAAGGTACCTCTGGTAAAAATTTCAGCTCTTGATTCACTATAATTATGGAGATACACTCTGTGGAATATAGGGTTTGTGACCAGTCCTGAAACTAGTCAATAAACAGGTGTTCTGGGTAAAACAGTCATAACTTTTTCATACAGACTCCAAATGTAGTGGGACCACTTCCATTGGAAAGAGTACAGACTTTATTTTCTTGTGTACAAGTTTCAAAATGCGATGTTAAATATTGAGTGCGAGGCATGCTGTACAAGTTGGGTCTTCTGAACAGACCAGAATTGAATAAAGTCTACCATTCTTTCTATAACCTCCTTTTGGGGAGGATTCAAGGAGTGAAAATTAGAGGCGTTTCAGAGAATACATTGAGTAAAATTATATATAGGATTAGAGTACTCCAAGAATTGAGTAATTTCAAAAATTGAAGAAGTCTCAGAAAGCATTATCAGGTTCTATGTGATGATTGGTTGATGGTGATGATTTAATGTAAAGTTTTATTATCTTTCATATATTCTTGGGTGGAAGGAAGGGGCAAGGATGGAGAGTTCAAATCTCTCTTGATATTGGAGGATTGTATCTTCCTCTTGGAGGTTTATCCCTCCTTTTACATTTGGAAGCTGTATCTACCTTTGGAAGTCATTACTTCCATTGAACAAAAACTATTGATTATTTCTCATATATTGTGCATGGTGTATTGTGATGTATTGGTGTAACTCTTATACTATTGTTCATTGGTCATTGGATATAATTGAATGGTTTAAGTATAAGTTGAAAAAGTTTTTTAAATTGTACTGGATACTGATTCACCCCCCTCTCAGTATCAACATTTATGACTATGAGGGTCGACAATACTCTGAAATCCTGGACTTCCGTAGCTCTGAACCCAGAAGGACTTAGTTCCCTTAGGACTAGCTTAAGGTTCCTAGGTGTTTGTCATATGGGTTCTCTCGAACAGATCTCACCCGTATGGCTTCCAAATGAAAGGATCTTCCCTTCTGAGACTTAAATCTCGCTATCCTTCCTGACCTTCATCATGAAACTGTTAAGGAATTGGGCATGATATCTCAGTCGCACAAAAAGGAGTCTGAAGGTGATAGTCTCTTTAGATGGATAGGGACATAGTAACGCAATACTTTCAATCTCGGTTGTCCTAGAGGTTTATGTCCCAAGTCACCTTGAAGGCTAGGTTGGGGCACATAGACAATCAATCAGAATCATAAGTTCACAAGAAGACAAACACATACACATAACTTAACCATTTCAATACAGAAACCATTTATAGATATATGAATACATGTATGCATCCATTATTCCCAATTCAATGCATAGAGTATGAAAGCACTTATCAGAACTAGATAACGTGAAGTGACTACTAAAAGGGGTTCCCCTTTCCACCCAACCATAGGCCCAGTCACTCCTAATGGATTTACCACTAGCCACCCCCTAACTAGAGCATGATGCTCTAAGATATAATCCTTTCTTCTGTCTCAGTGATAGTAGGGACAAAGGCTACTCTCCTCCTCCTGCAGGATCTTGGCAACGATTTTCACTATACCAAGCAAGGAGGAATGCCTGAGTACTTCCTCAGTCACTCAGTAGCCTCGTTTATCAACTTGTATCATAACTTTGCTAGCCATTTCCTGCGACTAGAACAAACTCATTTCTTAGTTCTTCCTTGAACCTGACAATTTAGTCTCTCGTTTATGCAGTCTTCACAGGTCTTTCTCTACCCACGACGCCTTCCTTTATTTCGTTCCTAAGAAAGATTGTGTGTGGCTTGAATTCCCATTCTGTGGTCAAGTTTGAAATCCTTATAGATGGGTTCTCTTCCCCATCCCCTCATTAACTTGTGAGTAGGTCTTCCCACCTACCAGTGTGACTGTAATTTATTTCTGGGTTAGACAAGTGTTCTGGTCCTGAACAATTAAATACAGT
The DNA here is from genome assembly GCA_032191745.1 of Picea mariana. NCBI lineage: Eukaryota > Viridiplantae > Streptophyta > Pinopsida > Pinales > Pinaceae > Picea > Picea mariana. The sequence goes on from JASDQU010205156.1 coordinate 1,956, forward strand.
AAGGTACTGGTTTGTTGGGGGTTATCTTAACCATTGAAAGTTCCCTTCTCCATATCTTTCATAGCATTCATGGTCTCTCTTAGCACACCCCCACCTTCTAGCAGTCATACAACACTTATCCATTTTCTAGTAAATAATAGAATTTACACTCATCAACCTTTTATACAAAGCTCCATCAAATCAAACATTCACACATACGGAGTTTTCCATAGTCTCTTGGCCAATATAGTTATATTTACAAACTGGGGGAAACAGAGTGTTACATTTCCCTCCCCCTTAAAGGAACATCATCCTCGATGTTCTATATGTCGACTTTCTCTGTATATACAAAAGTAAACAAAAATGGATATGCATGTCTCATAGCATCCTCCATTTCCCATGTGGCCTCATCTAGGCCAAAGTGTTTACACTGCACCTTTACCTGTGCAATGGTTTAGTTCCTGAGTGAGGTTTCCTTCCTGTCTAATATGCATTGAGGTTCTGGCAGGAATTCTCCCTCCGACTCCACCTAAATCACAAACCAATCAATTATGTGATTAGAATCATGTACATATTTCTTTAATAATGACACATGGAAAACATTATGTGCCTTCACAATGGGAGGGAGTGATAGCCTATAGGCTACAGGTCCCACTCTATCTAAGATTGCAAAGGGTCCACAATACCAAGGTGCTAGTTTGGCACAAGCTCCCATTCTCAAGGAACTCTTCCTAGGCCTAACTCTAAGATATACATGGTCTCTTGTCTTGAACTCTCTGGGAATTCTCTTTATGTAGGCGTAACTCTTCTGTTTATCCTGAGAAATTTCAAATTTTTCTCTATATGAATCACTTGTTGTTCCATTTATTTCAGCATGTTGGGTCCGATTGTAATTCTATCCACTGGATTACTCTAGTTTATTGCAATCTTGCACTATCTACCTTAGAGGGCTCCAAAAGGGCTCATCTTCAGTGACTCTTGATAACCGCTGTTGTAGGCAAATTCTACTAATAGCAGGTAGTCTTTCCACTTCTTAGGTTGATGCATTACATGCATCCTTAACATGTCTTCTAATATCGTGTTTACTCTTTCTGTCTATCCATCAGTTTGAGGGTGATAGGTTGTGCTATACAACAACTTAGTCTCAAAACTAGCCATTAAGGATATCCAAAAGCTTGAATTAAATTTTGTGTCTATGTCAGATATAATCTCCCTAAGCATGCCATGCATTCTAAATATCTCCTTCATGAATATGTTGTCAATATCTGTTGCCTTGCAAGTTGATTTGATAGGATCAAAGTGAGCAGATTTGCTCAATTTGTCCACTACTACCATGATGGCATCATTTTGCTTGTCCGATTTCGGTAATCCGGTGATGAAATCCATGGAGATGGTTTCCCATTTCCATTCTAGAATTGGTAGAAGCTGTAACAACCCTGTTGGGTGTTGTTGTTCTGCCTTAACTTGCTAGAATTCTAGACACTTACCTAGATAGTCAGCTATGTCCTTTTTCAGTCCAGGCCAATAGAATTGCTTCCTAGTGGTCGTGATCATTTTTTGATAACCTAGATGACCAGTATATGGTCTCTTGTGTAGTTCATCCATTATGAACCTCTTCAAGTCATCACAATTTGGAATATACAATCTGTTTATGTAGGTCATCATGCTTTCATCAAGCATCTGATAGCCTTCATACTTTAGCCCTGTGGGCTCTTGCTTTAGGTATGACGTCATGGTCTTAAAAAATGCATCTATTTATTGTGCATTCTTGACTCTTTCCCTGACATCCATTTCAAAGGTACTTAATGTTTTTAGGTGAATCATTTTGACACCTCTACTAAGGGCATCAACCACCCTATTTTATTTTCCTTTGATGTGTTTGATTTCGAAATCAAACTCACTAAGGATAGCCATTCACCTAGCTTGTTTAACATTGCACTTTGGTTTATCGAACAGGTGCCTCAACCCATAATGGTCTGTCATAAGTACAAATCTCCTACCTAGGAGGTAATGTCTCCACATTTTTAAAGCATGCACTATGGTGGCCAACTCTAGATCATGGGTCACATAATTGATTTCATGCTCATTCAATTTTCTGGATTCGTAGCAAATTACATGCCCTTCTGGCATAAGGAATCCTCCAAGTCCTTCCTTCCAAGCATATCTACACACAAGGAAGTCATTAACAAGGTATGAAATCTTTAGAACATGTGCATGGGTTAGAAGGTATTTTAGTTTCTGAAATATTTATTCACATTCTGATGTCCAAGTGAACTTAACCCCCTTTTTCTAAAGGGCAGTGATTGGACAACCAATCTTGGAAAATCCTTTTATAAACCTTCTATAGTATCTTTCTAAGCCCATAAAGGATCTAATATCAGATACATCCTTTGGGGTAGGCCATTCCATGATAGACCTGATCATGGCAGGGTCTACTGCCACTCCTCCTTTAGAAATAACATGGCCTATGTAATGGACTTGCTTACGGAAAAATTCATACTTGATAAACTTAGCGTAGAGTTGATGCTCTCTTAGTACTTGAAGTAAAATTCTAAGATGTTCTTCATGCTCCTCTTTATTCTTGGAGTAGATTAGGATATCATCAATGAAAACTAATACAAATCTGTCTAGGAATTTATTGAGTACATTATTCATAAAGAACATAAAAGTGGCAGGAGCATTGGTTAATCCAAATGGTACCACCACAAATTCATAGTGATCATATCTTGTCCTGAAGGTTGTTTTGAGGATGTCTTCATCCTTGATTCAGACTTGATGGTATCCAGACCTTAATTCAATATTTGAGAAAATGGAAGCACCCCTTAATTGGTCGAACAAGTCATCAATTTTTTGTAAGGGATACGTGTTCTTTACTGTTGTCTTGTTGAGTTTTCTATAGTCTATGCATAGTTGGAGTGTGCCATCTTTCTTTTTCACAAATAAAGTTGGTAGTCCCCATGGAGACACATTGGGTCGGATGTAGCATTTTTCCATCATCTCCTTTAGTTGTATCTTGAGCTCAACTATCTCTGGTGTACTCATCCTATAGGACATCCCAGACATTGGCACTACTCATGGTGCAAGTTCTATTGATAACTCAATGTCTCTTCTCAGAGGTAGACCCGATACCTATTCGGGAAACACGTCTCTATACTCTCTTAATATGGGGTGGTCCTCTAGGTTTGGTTTTTCATCCTCCATAGACTCAAACACCTATATTACATATAGAGAACATCCCTTTCTGAAATAATTTTTTATTTGAAGGGTTGTTATTCGTCTCACTGAGACAAGCTTTTGAATCCCTTAGAGGGTTTTTTTCTCCCTTCTTCATTTTTACACTCTAGGGTCTTATGGTAACAATCCAACTTGGTTTTATAAGTGGCTAACTAGTCCATACAAATCAATGGGTCATAAAATCCTAGGGGAAGTATGTTAAGGGTCGCTTGAGTGGGCAATCCATCCATAATTAATTGGCAAGATGGTATGACCTCTGCTACTTTTCTTTTGGTGCCAGTGGCTAGTTGTACCAACCATGCCTTAACATGTCTAACTGGTTGCAGTTTACACTTATCAAAAATATGAGGGGCTACATAACTCAAATTAGAACTAGGGTCAATTAAAATAGAAACCAAATGGTTGGCAATCATACCTTCCAACTCCACCACTAAATCTTGGTGGTCAGATTGTTTATTATCCATGGCTGCATAAATTTGTGGCATGTTCCTTGTCAAATCATTAACTGTGGTAGCTTCTTGGATGTTGTAGACTCTCCTACTATTCTCCTATCTGTGTGGGAAATCCCTCATCATATGTTCTTCTTCGCAACCCCAACATTTCAAGGGTTCTCTCTTTGGGTTATCATTCTTTCCTGTGGTTTCTCCCAAAGGTTCATTTCCACTCTGGGAGGGGAAATTTTGTTGATATACACTTCTAGTAGGAATTCTTATCCTAGATTCCTTCCTATAGTTCTTAAATATTGAGGATTTGAACACCTTCTTATTGAATCCTAAACTACTCTTCTTCTTCCAGTCCTCGCGAGGTTCTGCTTGACTCCTGAAATGTTCATAACAATACCTTGCCTTCCAGATAGTGTCTTCTAAGGTCTTTGGCTCATCAAACTCAATATTTTTCTGGTAGGTCTGAGGTAGCCCACTAATAAATCATTTCACTTTTACCTTTTCATCCTTTATGTAGGGTACATACCTCAACAACTCAAGGAATTTATTGACATATTCCTCTATGATGAGTTGTCCCAGCCTGAGTTCATAAAACTACTTATTCTTTCCATCAAAGTATTTCTCTGGCAGATACTTCTTCTTAAAGTGTTTCTCAAAAAAATTTCATGATAATTCCTCTTCATGGATTCCTTTCACATTCCTAAGGTCTTCCCACCAAATGGAAGCCTTTCCATTCAGGTTGAAGACGGTTATTCGAGCCTTCAATTTTTCAGAGTAGTCATGAACTCTGAAGTAATTCTTTAAACCAAGAAGTCAGGCTTCTGCCTCTTCCCCTTTCTCAATCTCTCCATTGAAAGAGGGTGGTTTGGATTTCTTGAACTCTTCAGGGTCATGACTTTTGGAATGCTTTCACTTTTTTCCTTTCCTTTGAGAATGTGAACTAGTTTTTCCACTAGAGGATCCCTTAGAGTTGTCAGTTTCCTCTCCAGAGGACTCTCTCGATGATGGTCCCCATCTTCCAGGTTGGGCCTTCCTCGAGGTAATCCTCCTAGTTTGGCCACTTATGGGACCATGATTTTGTATCTCGGGTGGTGGACTTTGACTTCTCTTCATATGTCGTCGATCCACATGACTATTTTTGGGTCCATGATGCAGCTGCCTCTCTATGTCGAATAAGCTCTACAGCAAGACTGCATTAATCTTCATTTGTTTTTCTTTCTCTTTTATCAGTCTCTCGTTGTCATCCTTGCAAGTCTGTAATTCGGCCATGAGACTCCTTACATTTTCAACCATATCTGGAGGGGTTTCCACTGCCATCCTTTCATCAGATTCTTCGTCTCTATTATGGGAGCCCTCCCCCACTTCATGGTGCGTCACCATCATTTATACTTGTACTTTTCCCTTGATTTAATGAATACTTGAGTGCTAACAAAACACTAGTTGTTATCCAACATTCTATTAGTTTACAAACAACACACAGTTTATGTTTCTTAAATACACACACACAGAACAAGGTTTCATTCTTTTCTTCAGTAAAAGCTTAACCACAATTTTTAGGAAAGAGGTAAGATAGGGCGTCACCCTTAAAGTTCTTTAAATATGGTTTTTACGCAACTTTTCGATGAACCAAAGCATGATAACTATTGTAACCATGATCTGATACCATTTTGTAACACACCTGACTCCTTAATACTCTTTTAAGGGGTGGGGCATCACAAATTTATTTTTCCTTAACTAACTCATCTTGAATCATCTCTCTGAGATGATTCATCTCACCTAACCACTAGGAAAACCTCCCAACATCGGTCATCCTTACAGGTAATTGTAACTCTCAGTCACCTTCAGTTGGTTTATGACTATGAGGGCCAAAAATACTCCGAAGTTCTGGACTTCCGGAGCTCCAAATCCAAAATGAATTAGCTCCCTTAGGCTTAGACTAAGGTTCCTAGGTGTTGGTCATATGGGTTCTCCCAAACATATCTCATCCATTCGTCTTCCAGACGAAAGTATCTTCCCTTCTGAGACTTAAATATCGCTATCCTTCCTGAGCTTCATCATGAAATTGTTAAGGACTTGGGCATGATACCCTGGTCTCACAATAAAGAGTCTGAAGGGGATAGTCTCTTTAGACAGACAAGGCCAGATTGACACAATACTTTATATCTTGGTTGTCCTACAAGTTTATGTCACAAGGCACCTTGAAGGCTAGGTTGGGGATCATAGACATTCAATCAGAAGCATAAGTTCACAAGAAGAAAAACGCATACACATAACTTAACCATTTCAATATAGGAACCATTTATAGATATATAAATACATGCATGCATCCATTATTCACAATGCAATTCATAGAGTATGAAAGAACTTATCAGAACTGGATAACGTGAAGCGATTGTTGAAAGGGGTGCATGTTTCCACCCATCCATAGGCTCAGTCACTCCTAACGGATTTACCACTAGCCCCCCCTGAGATTGACCACGATGCTCTGAGATATAATTCTTTCTTCTGGATCAACAAAAGTAGGGATGGAGGTTACTCTCCTCCTCCCGCGGGATCTCAGAAACAATTTTCACTATACCAAGCAAGGAGGACCACCTGAGTACTTCCTCAGTCACTCAGAAGCCTCGTTTATCAGCTTGTATCATAACCCTACTAGCCATTTCCTGAAACCAGAACATGCTCATTTCTTAGTTCTTCCTTGAACCCGAGATCTTAATCTCTCATTTATGCACTCTTCATGGGATTTTCTCTACCCACCACACCTTCCTTTCTTGCCTTCCTCAGCAAGATTTTGAGTGTCTCAAATTCCCAATCTGTGGTCAGGTCTAAAAGCCTTACAAATGGGTTCTTTTCCCCATCCCCTCATTAACTCGTGAGGAGGTCTTCCCACCTACCAGCTTGAATGTAATTCATTCCTGGGTCAAATGACTTTTCTGGTCCTGATAAATTAAATCCAGTAAAGTATTGGTTTGGTGGGGGTTATCTCAACCATTCTCGGTTCTCTTCACCATCTCTTTCATAGCATTTGTGGTCTCTCTTAGCACACCCCCCTCCCCCTTCTAGCAGTCATGCAACACTTATCCATTTTCTAGTAAATAACAGAATTTACAATCATTGACATTTGATACAAAGGTCCATCAAATCAAACATTCACACATATGAAGTTTTCCATAGTCTCTTGGCCAATATAGTTATATTTACAAACTGGTGGAAACAGGGTGTTACATTACCATATATGTAACTCCATCTTAACACTTATAAAACAATTTTTAGAGCTACAGAGAAGCTTGGGAGTGAATTTTCATTTTCTCACTTAGTACAATTTAGACCTTGCAAAGTACAAGGCAAAATTTTCCTCTTTTGCACAACCACCCTTTTTAAACTTGTAATTAGAAAATAAGCATGAACACATCTACTATGATAAACCACATCCCCAACAACTTGCATAATTCAAATCTAAGGTATAATACAACATTGGGGTACTTTTTACAAATAGTTTGTGCATTTTGAATGTTTTACTATGCATCTATTGCCTTTCTTTGCATAGAAGAGTCCTTACAACTCTAAATGCAAAAATGACCTTGGTTTCTCTCTTAAACCACCATCCTTTGATTCATAAAAATGTTGTGAATATGTGTTCATAGAAATCATCCTTTTTGGAGTGTAAATGAACTACTAATTGTACAAAAAGGTTATAAATATTGTAATGATCAATTTACAACTTAAATCTTAAAATATGGAGCATTGGCCAACTTTGGGCATGCAGTTTAATATAGCCAAGTTTAACAATTTGTCCCTTTGGTTTTACAAGGAAATTTTTAGCCTTTATGAAATAAACCTCTCTTGTTCTTCAATTGAAATTTAGATGCATAGGTAAATTTACCATTTATGTAACTCCATCTTAACACTTTTAAAACATTTTGCATAGCTAAAGAGAAGCTTGCACGTGCATTTTAATTTTTTCACTTAGTACAGTTTAGACCTTGCCAATTACAAGGCAAACTTTGCCTCTTTTGCACAGCCACCCTCTTTAAACTTGCAATTTAAAAATAAAAAACATGAACAAGTCTATTATTATAAATCACACCCCTAGCAGGTTTGGGAACAAACAATAGAGAAGAACTCTATGCCCTTTGGATCCTACTTAAGGTTGTAATGAACAGATAGGTTAAGAGGCTACAGGGCTTTGGTGACTCCAAATTTCTAATGGACTGGGAAAATAGTAAAAGTAACATTTCTAAATTGGAGATGGGGCCTATTTTCAATAGGATTATGGAAAAGAAATTAGTTTTTCAAGAGGTGTCCTTTGCTCATGTCTATCAAGAATTCAACCACAAAGTTGATCAATTATCAAAGGAAGCACTCATTTTTTAATGAATGTATTTTCGGTCTTGTTTTAATTTTTTTATGTAAAGTTAGAGAGATTGTGTCTCATGGTTTTGTCTTAGCATCGGTATGATGTTATTGAACTATTTCTTTAAAAAGTGACTTGTATAAGGATGATTGTAAGAGTCAAATTCATAAGGATAGGATATAGTCTTACTTTATAGAGGCAGTCTATAAAAGAAATGGTTGTTAATGTTAAAATTAGAAGGGATCTCATCAATGTGTATTTCAATTCCTCTAGAAATATCAATACAATGATTTTTGTCTCATAAAAAAACATTTAAATATAATTTATTGTAGGTAGATTCAAACATTATTATAAAGATGCATTAAAGATCACTTAAATATTTCATATAAACACTAAAGTTCAAAACAATAATCACATATAATACAATTATGAGTAAAAAACATTACTAATCTTCCATTAATTTCTCATAAATATAGAAGGATATTTACATGATGGAAATCACAGATACAATCTCCATTACAAAATTGGGCAACTGTAATACAGATTCTACAACTTTCACCTCTTCAAACATTCCTCCTAAGGAATCTTTAACAAGCCTCTCCTTTGATATCTCTCTACTTACAACCATATATATTATGTTCCCCATGGGGACCACCTTGAACCATATCTCGCTTACATAAGTGGATCATAACTAAATTTACATGTATTCATAGGTCCTCGAGCCAGTTGTTACAACATTATATATTATGTTCTCCATGGGGACCACCTTGACCCATAGGTTTATTACATAAGTGGAATATCATAAGTAAATTTGCATGGTTTCATGGGTCCTCAAGCCAATTGTTACATCTCTAAGGTGATGCTTAGTACTAGAGACACACTCTTCCTTGTTGTAGCCAGTCATTCACTACAATTAACACTCAAAAGGGTGCTTTATCCAGTCGCCAGCTTCACATTTTAGGGTAGTACTGAAGAAACTTACCATGTGAATGGGTTCCAAAATTGGTAGTACACCAAAGGGTCTTGTTAGCGTTGGAAGTCACTCTTGGATTGCTTGCAGGAGCAGAGCCCAACACCCATCAGTTTAATGTCACGATTTGTTTATAAAGGGATGATCAAATGGAGATAATGGCTCGAGGAGGTATCACTCTAACTGGGACTAGGTCTAGCATGTATGGGACAAAGGAGGTCTTGATCTAACTTCAGCCAGTGGGTTGATTAAAAGATGAGCAGGTGGAAGACTTGGTAAGAAATATGAACAAACAGCTTTGGGAAACGGGCTTTCAGCGGTTTGCGGAAGAAAGACTCTGAATGCAAGATCCTCTTGGTTCAAGGTCTCAAGAAATTGAAAAGGGGACTTGACTGGATCCTCCAATTCCAAGTCACTCATCACTGGGAAAAATCACAAAGACTGATCAAAGGCAACGTAACTATTACAGTGATCCATTACAACATCATCCTATAACAGCTAGGACTCGACTAGATCCTCCAATTCCGAGCTTCTCTAATACAGTATAAACAGAGACGTGAAAGAAACTGGCATTCATAAGGCAAGAAGTCTCAAAAGTCTATGCATAACCAGAAGAACAGTGCTTCATTAAAACTTTACAACCGGGAGCTCTGCTCAACCATCGATCCTTTACAAAATACAAAGACTGAGTTTATATACTCAGAGAAAATCACCTAATAGAGGCGTGCCCAATCTCCCAAGGCTTGGTGTCTCTTTAGTCAAACTCGTACTGATATCTTTCTTTAAGTGCCATCTTAACTACGCATGGATCCTTTAAGGAGGGTAGCTGAACCATTAAGAGCTAGGCTAGCGTGCGCAGACCTCTCTGTCGAGTTGAGGACTATGGCATGGCGTCTTTGAGAAAATCGATACATAGGACTTCCTCGGGTAGACGGTTTGCCAGACCCTCCATCCCCTCACTTAATGAATGAAAGGAGGTTTCAACCACCCGCTCTTGTCATCATTTACTCCAGGCGATAAATAGTATGGAGATCGGATCCGATGGCGCTTGAAGACTGCGACGATCCTCTCTGTAACTGAACTCGATGCTTCGACCTTCTTTACCCAGCTTCTCTCTTTCTCCAAGTGACCATGGACTGTGACCATGTGCCTATTCCCATGGCGCTTTTCGGCATTCGCGAATATGAAGGGGTTGATCCTTGCTGATCGAAATCACGATGAGCGATATGTCGAGATGGCTCAATCTGATGTCGTGCGTCCTTCAAATATGACGGTCCTAAACTCACCCGACATTGTTGTGGGCCCCAGGTCCTGAATGCTCTCGCTATTTCACATATCGGGATATGATGGAGTTGTTATTTGTGCTTTGAAACCGCGATGGGCGAAAAGGCGGGGAGCTTAATCGCGCACCAGGTGTCTGCTTCAAATGGAGGGCTCAGATTGCCCCCTGATACTGTGGGCCCAATATTTAAAATTTCTTTCCCTTTCACGATTCACAAGTTCATGGATGGGAGGAGGCTGCTCCTCATGCTTCAAAGTTACGACAGACGAAAAGGCGAGGAGCCTAATCGCGCACCATGTGTCCCTCTGGATGGACGGATGAGATCTTCTTGGCAATACTGTGTAGCTCTTTTTACTGTTGATGCCCTCCACACGTAACTGTCGACTAAGGCTTAAGTGCTAGCACCTCTCGCTACTCGCGACCTCGCAAGTTGGAGCATCGAACCTTGGCACTCTCCCTCCGCGAAATCCCG
>JASDQU010205157.1:7310-18563 GCA_032191745.1 Picea mariana
TATAACATAGATGCATTTAGACTGGAAGAGAAAACTGTAAGATCACATGCATAAAGTAGCACAATCACATGTATATATGGAGTCAAATATCAGGGACTTATGATCCAGTAATTTCATTAATATCAGAGAGAAATTACAAAAACGTATTCAATAGTCTCTTCCTTACATACTTTCCCACCCTTAGCTCTTATAACTTCATGAAATATATAAAAACAATATCTTTCTATGCTGCCAAATTCGAATTCTAACATCCTTCCTAAGTTAAGAAACAGTTACAGATCTCTTGGCAACAAAATTTGAACTAACTGTTGAAAAAGAGGAGTCAAAGTTGACTCATTAATTACAAGATAATAATAGATAAATCCACTTTTGAAACCATATCTTGATGATCTTTGACCTCTGGAATTCGTTGTAGATGAGATGGCATGCTTTCCTACCCTTCCTTGTTGATCTAGAGGAATTCTAGAAGCTTTGTCACAGTTGCATAGCAAGTCTGTTGCGCAACAGTAACCTATAACAAAAACGTAGCAGATTGCACAACAAATTGGGAAAATAGGGGTCAAATATGACATCATATCACCCGAATAAAAATATATTTTATAAAACTGAGATAGGTTTTTGTAGATAAACCCATGATTTATAAAAACCTCTCTCTTTGTTTTAAAATTACTCTCCAGATTCTCGGGATCTGTGCCCAAATATGATGAAAAAAACAAGAAAACATTAAATGTTTAAATCTGGAAAAAATGGGTTGTAAAGATTCACTCAAATCTCCCAAACTATAACACTTGTTTCAAATCTGAGAGAGGTTTTTATTACTTGGTATTTCTTTGACAAAAAAGTCTCTGGGTTTTTAAAAACTCCTCTCCAGTTGGTTAGAAAGTGATCTTGAAATTGACCACTAAAACAATCATTTGTGCAATGTGACCTGCAGCCTGTGCGCAACTAATGAAAACAACAACCTCTGCATAGTGAGCAACAAACTTTGCACAGTGCATAGAAAATGAAAGCAGTGTCCTCTGTGCAACAATGAACATCAGCGTCCTCTGCGCAACAATGAACAACAATGTCTTTTTAATACTCAATTTCCACATCATTAGGAAGTTGTGGAACAACTTGTGAAACACTATAATTTGCTTTATGATGCCACGTTCCTCCAACGGATTTGAGCTTATGAAATCTTTAGGACCATGAAAAGACAAACTATAATAGACTTGAATTGACCTCATGATCTTTCATTATGTCTTTTTAGTGATATGAAGACCCATACCTTTGGCACCAAGACCATATGTTTCATGACTCAACTTTATTTTATGACCTTGCTCAAACACATTTATCAATCACAAACCCATCGACTTATAACCTAAGAGAAATCATGCCATGGTCTTTATGAGACCAAATCATGACTTTACCTTATCATACATTTTTTATTCACATCATAACAACCTATTTATAGGACACTAACACAAGGGAAAAAGCRTGTCATTTTGCYAAGTTAATGTGYCATTAATCTAATCCTTCTTTGACTTCTTAGACACTTCATCACCAAATTCATGTACGAAGTTGGGTGAGGTAGTCAAAGCACCTAGTTATGACATCTTGGGATGAGTACAAGCAAGGATGGAGGAAGTTTGATAGTCAAGAAATAATATTATGGAAGAGTGAGATTCAAGCAATCATGGAGGAAGGGAAACATAAATTCAATTCAAAGAGACAACAAGTTTTATAATGTCAATTTTCTGATAGCGGGGGAGAGTAGGGTGTTAGAAAAGAGCACTAGCCTTGTTTTGTATGAGAAAATCCATGAGAGGGATAAGTTTTATGTTGTAAATGTATGCTATGTGCCTATAATATAGGTTGTGTGCCTCCTTTAAGTGATTTTCCTGTTGAGGATACTACTCAAGATCCTTGAGATGGATGTTGTGAGTACTCCGGTAGAGTCCTTGACTAAGAGATTTCCTAGCTGACCATGCGTGTGATCTCTGGAGGAAAGTGGGATAGCCCAAGGGACTGTGTGAAAGAGAAGGGGATTTCATTCCTTGGGCTATGCAGGTTGAGGGGAAAGAGAGTTGGTGGATTGAATTTTTTGTTAGAATTAGGATTGGGTAATGGTTGTGTGAGGATAGTGTCTAGCCATGAGAACCATAACTCATTGCAGATTCATATCCATAGCACGAGGATGGCTAGCCATGAGAACCATAACTCATTGCAGATTCATATCCATAGCACGGGGGTGGCCTACTATTGAGAGAAATGGAGTAACATATCCTACAATTGGGAGGAACGTCCTTCATATGCATACAGTTGGTGACATTTCATTATAAAAATAAGTGATTTGGTCATTGTGTTTAAATACTCTTAAATGTTGTGTTTTGTTGTTGCATATTACTCTGTAATTTAATGTTTGAAAGATGGTGTGTATGATTTAATAGTTTTCATTCATGAATTTATAATTATTGATGGTAGCATGAGTTGTGTGTCATGTTATGCATATCTTTGTGTATTAAATTGGTATCAGAGTTAGGTGTTAAGTAATTTTTGTAGTAATGTGGTCTAACAAGGAAGTTCCATACGTTACACATGTTAAAACTTATAATTGTGGGAAATGTGTTTTTGGATTCATTTGAGATTAAAAAAGGTCATGGACATAAATTTTTAAGGAGGCCTATGGTTTATAGGTTCTTATGGTTATCTGAATATAATATGATTATCAACTTGGATTGTTAGAGAGCCTAGTTTCAAAATCAATAGTTAATTTTGTTGTTGGAATTTTTAATGACCCAAATCTACAATCAAATTAAGGGTGACCTTTATGGTTTGTACTAGAATAACTAAGTAACGGACTTTAACCTTCACCTTGAAGAAGATGTCCTATTAGAAACCCTAGTCTCGTAAGATGGTGTTTCATCCTTTAATATTTTATGATACTAAACCACTAGAAACCATTGAAACTAGTTGGGAAATTATATCAACACAATAAAATATAATGAAGAAATATGTGTTGAGAAAGACTTTGAAAAGAGTCTCCTAAAAGATATAGAAATCTTYAAAGGTAATTTAACTTGGTACAAAACCATACTAGGGTGAAATAATTTTCAAATGTTATTAATTGGTGATATTAATATGACTATTTTGTTGATGATTGTTGCAAAATATTAAAGTAATTATTAAAAGAAAAATGAATTTTAGAAAAATAAAAAATTTTAAAAATTTTGATAGAGGAAAAACCTTCAAGATAATCATAATTTGTCAGTAGGAAATAAATTTGGGTGGGAATAAATGCATGTAGAATTAGAGAGATATTACATGAGAAACTCATTTTCCTTTAATAATAGAAGATCAAATAAATGAGGATGAAAGAATTCTTAATATGGAGTAAGAAAAAATGGGGATTTCGACCAAGTTGAGAATCTAGAAATAGATCTATAATTTTTGGAATTATTCTGAAAAAACAAACCAGTTTTCTTTATAAATAGGAAAAACTTTGAAGAATTCATCTTTTAACGGAAAAAGTTTGAAGATTGATCACTCTTTGAAAGGGAAAAAAAAGGACAAAAAATGTGGAGAGGAAACATGATAGGAAACAAAGAGAGGAAGATGCAATAATTAATAAGGAATTAAGGGTTTCAAATACTATGTCCCAATCCCTCCTAGAAGGGTAGACACAAATACAAGGACAATGTGGACATGCAAGACTTTGGTTGACAAAAATAAGATGCAATAATTAATAAAGCACCAAGGGCTTTGAATACAGTATATTTGGACTACATCTCATCACAAAATCTAAACATGTTAAATCATGAAATCCATTTATTTTATTATGATATTTCAAATAAAATATAACATGTATTGGTTAAAACTTATAGATCACTAATCATTTTGTCCAAAATAACTAGACCTAAAACATCAAATGTTGGGAATCCATATAAGAATCTAAAACATGCCTTGTAATCTCCAGCAAAATTATAGGGTGTAAAAAATCACTTTTGACCCCTAGAATATGTGTACATTATAATGTAAGGAGTATGTAAACAACTTGAATGGTGAGTATTTTAAAGATGAAAGAAAATAGAGGTTGTACCCTCATTTTTCACTAGTGAGTGTTAAGCCTTAAATCATGTTGTCACACATTTGAATACACCTAGTGGGAAGGTAGGGAACATGTATCTATACATTTATGCTTACAATTGTTGAATTATTTCAGAACTCTCAATATTTATCCACTTGTCTTTGTCATTAAGTGGGCATATGCGACAAATGAATTCATGATCTTATTCCTAATGATTATTGAGTAAGGAGATCATTCCATCTATTCCTCTACTTGTGTTTCTCATTAAATGTGGGTGGTGGGAAATTTACAAGTGAGTGGTTGCCTTACATGACATCCATCACCTAGACCTTTGTGAAGATTATATTAGGAAAAGATCATGCTAAATTTTTTTGTTATGGTCTTTATGAATTATGGATGTCATCATAACATCTAAAGGTTGTGATACCATGTGAAAGAATACACCAATTAGACTTGTCCATGGTTTCTTTATTTTTATTAAGTTCCATTATTTTTTTTTGAAGGCATATAATGTATGTTTTAAAGATTGGGAATAATTTCACAAATAAGCCCAATTGCCTTAAGCTCAAGCTCAAGAGGTGATTCCATCACATCGATCTAGGAAATTGTCGACAAATCTTTTGGCATGGATAATACCTTATAAACTATGTCTCACAAATTCCATGCATGTGGAATTATGCACTACAATAGTTACAACTAGAATGAGAGTATTAATGTGGAACGACGTCTTAAGGAAGGAATATGGAATTGCACTATGATATTATTGTARACTTTACATAGATAACAATCACAAGCCAAAGATAAGCAACAATACATGACACAGTGTGCGCCCATCATCTCAATGACTTGCACCCATAAGCTTCCACATTGAAAAAACTTTTGGTGTAGCCAATGCCTTTAAAGAAAAAAAAACTAAGATGCAAACATTAATATTTTGCATGTTCTTATTTAAAATAAACATTACAATTTACAAATCACATTTTTTTTATCTTACTTATTGTATAATTACTTCATTTAATAAATAAGCAAACAAAACCATTTATAATCTTTTATTTTTCTTTCTATCTAAATCAATAAATACATCTCTAAGTTTTTCTCACCTCACTACTTTTAATGGTGAAAATGAAATGTCATTACACACACACACATAAAATACAACTTTATTGTAACCATAGCATTTTGCATTTTTTCTTTTTTAATTTTTTTTTGGCATAAAAAAATTACATCTTATAAATTTGATAACAACTTTCAAATCCTTTTATATATATTTTAAAGAAAAAACATATTTATCTATACAATTCAAAACTAAACCCATTAAAACATTAAACATTGAATTAATTGAAGTACATTATTCCCACTCAAAACTAAACCAATTAAAATACATTTAATTCCATTCAAAATTAAATAATTTATGATTAAATCCTCACAAATTCACTTACATTTAAACTTACATATATTGCATCTTTCAACATCCTCTTTTATTCTTCAACAATCCGCCTTTGTTGAACATTCTCCTTTATATATAATGCCTCTACAATCCACTCTTGTTCTTTCAGTGACAATCCACTATTGTTCTTTGACTAACAAGACAATTTATTTTCCTTTTTTGGAGCCAAAACAAACAAGTTGTTTTCCTTGTTTTTGAGCGAAACCAAAGTCTTTTAATATACCAGCTATACCATTCATGGTCAAAGCTATCTCTTACATCCTTTCACGTTTATTTTTTGTTTTCTACTGTATGTGATTTGATACATAACATTCTGTTTTTCTTTTAAGAATAATGGACAAAGTTTCTATTAAAATTAGTTATGATTGAATTATACAACGTGTCTATACAAAACATGTGAAATCATAGCTTCTAACATTGTTTATGAAAGCATCAAAATTTCAAAATATTAACTTATTCTTTGAGTTGTTCTTTGGAAAATAAAACTACTTTTGAAGCCTTACCATGATATTGCTTAACTAACTAATTGATGAGTAGCAAAAGTTTACAAAATATTTCAAATTGTGACAAGGTGTTAAATTTCATCATTTCCACTTGGGGTTTGAATTTGACTTCATCTTAGTTGTGCTGAGTTCATAATGCCTCGTACAACAAGTTTTGGTATTGGTGTTTCCTTCATGCATTTGTTAAATTCATTTTGAATTGAGTCAATATAGATGCCTTAGAGTGTTTAAATGTGTCAATTGTTTTCTGGTCATCCATTAAATGTAACACCATGTAGTGACTCTATTTTGAATTCTAAAACTTCAATTTTTCTATGTAACAATAATTTCTTGTAACCCCTCCTTAAATCTACTATCTTACATTGCATACCTAGTTATAGTTTGAAATCCTTCCACCCAAACTACTCTGTCACTATGAGTCTTGGTCAAATCACCAGAAAAAGGCACCACTCTCGTTGAGTGGGGCTTTGCTCAATGCACTAGCACTACTCTCTATTGATGCAAAAAGAGGAGGCAAGAACAATGAGGTTCTTGCTTCCAAAAACACAACATATACCACATTCAATTGCCCTTCACATCTCTTCAATATTCATAACAAAGCAAAGCTCCATGTTTTGAAGCAAAGATACTACCACTCGTTTGGAAGGTTAAATTCATGGGAAATGAAAGATCTAAGGTTCCTCTATTTTAGTTCTATCCATGCCACACCAAGAGCAACTTCGTCATTAGCTTAACCCTAAGAGCAATTTTTTAATGTAACAATAATTTCTTTTAACCCCTCCTTAAATCTACTATCTTACATTGCATACACAATTATAGTTTGACATCCTTCCACCCAAACTACTCTAGTCACTATGAGTCTTGGTCAAAACACCCAAAAAGAGCACCACACTCGTTGAATGGGGCCTTGCTCAATGCACTAATGCTACTCTCTATTGATGAAAAAAGAGGAGGCAAGAACAATGAGGTTCCTGCTTCCAAAAACACAACATATACCAAAAAGAGGAGGCAAGAACAATGTTGTGAATAAATGCTTGGTGCATATGTACATGCATTAATGCATGCTAGAATTCCTGGACGTGCATATGTACATACATTAATGCATGTGAGAATTCCTAGACGTGCATATGGCATGCTTACAAACTAAGGGTAGTTTGTTGTTCTATATATGAAATAAATTTATTATTATGATTGAAAGTTGTTAATGATGGATAATGTATCCAGGAAAAATGTTTATAGCATGGATGAAGGTGATAATGATGTCATTGCATATGATAACCATACATATGAACACAAAACAAGGATGATAAAATGTTGATTAAGAGATTGGTGAAGAGAGCCTACACGATTTTATGAAATACTAGCTAATCAGGTAACATTGAGTAATTTGATAACATCCTTGCATGTATGAATTTGATTGATTATGATGCATAAATGATGAAGGCAATTGAGGTAATAGTTCCCTTAGTCAAAATTCAATATTTTAATTGATATGCACTATGAGCATGACATTCCACTAGATGTGGTAAAGGCAAAGGGCCTTGAATGTATAAAGATTATTTAATGCTTGAATGAAATCATGTCAAAATTTAATAGCATGTCATGTTATATTGGTTATGATTTCATAACCAAGGTAGTCATGCGATATACTCCTATTGTAGAAATGGATGTCAATAGAGCTACCCATGTGTGAGACCATGATGTAATTGGAATGGAAGGGTTATAGTCTTGTACAAATGTTTAGTGGTCTCCCTATTTATAATTGATGTTTGGACTGCAACCTCTTTTTCRACACTAAAGAGCACATTCTTGGTGTTTTGTTTGGGTTGAAGAGGAAGGTATCCAAATGATCGAACAAGTAATTGGGAAGAKTATAAATGGTGTGTTGAGACATTGGCTAGACCTTCCAATTTGCATGGTCRAATGCATGATATAGATATTTGATATTCCAGAGTCGACACAAGGATGCATTGCAAAGATGTGGCCATCAATATTGACAGAGTATCTTGTTGATAGAATATTTGACTGTATTATGAGAAGCTTGGTGTGATTGATAATGCATGGGTAATCACTGATAGTTTCATTCTATTTGATATGAGTAACAACTAAAAAAATTGAATTGCTAATATGATATACTTTTGAGATCAGTTCATGGGATGATTGGAAATGTTGTTATGAAAGGACGATGTGTATAAATACTGAAAGTTTGTTTAGTTGAATTAAATTTGAAAAAGATTATAGGTAGAACTTGGTCTTTGGATATCAAAATGGTGTAATCCCATAAGGAAGACCGATACTTATATCTACAAGAGCCAAACATTATGATAAGGAATCTCGTGCTTGGGAAATTTGATTTCCTATATGAAACATAATTGAAAATTAATAAATGAAATTGCTATGATGACATCTCATGATCATTATATGTGTGTGATACAAATGAGATAATGGCTATTGAACAAGGAAATCTTGGGAATAAGGTCATTGTTATGACATTGGAACCCTATGGTTACCACATTTTATAGACTACTAGCGAATGTCCGGTAGTATGTTGGTGCTATCCTTGCACATGAAAGCATAGGCAAGATGGAACACCCAAGGGACAATGTAGCAATGACGGGGATGATTGAACCTAGAGGGTGAGTATAGAAAGGAATGAAGAATCTGAGAATGAATATGGAATGGATTCTAGAATCATGAGTGTGTGTCAAAAAAAGGACGGTGAGATGAATTCTTTCCCGTGGCAGATTTGTGAAGCACATGATATCCATATAGATAAGTATTGGATTATGAGTGTAAACTTATTTTGAATACATGTTTATATTTTGGAGTTGATAACTCCTATGAATAAGATAATTGTTATATGATAATGTCTATAACCTGTATATTTTTTTAGTGGATGTTATAGGAACAACTGAAGAGAAAATGTATGGAACATGTAAAGTCTAGTAGACTTGTTCTAGATTAGAACAAACAAATTGGGAGTTGGAAGATAAGATGAAGAAGACATACCTGCAACTATTTTGAAATTTTGGAGATTCCGTTGTCAAAGTTGAAGTTCCTAGAGCCACAATGCTTAGACTTCCTATATAACCTTATGCTAGAGCCCTAGAGGGAAGTGGGAGGGAAGTGGGACATCCTGAGGGACTACGGTGCAAAAAAGGGGGTACACTCCCTTTGATTTTGGAGGTTGAGGGGAATGAGATCCTATTAGTTGGAATTGTTGTGTGAATCGATAAATTATGAAATTATTGAAATTGGAGTTCTTGGAGTGGCAACTTTGAGACTTCCTAGTTGGTCTATACTAGAGCCTTGGGGGAAGTGATATAGCCTGAGGGATCGAGGAGGAGAAAATGGGGTAAACTTCCTTGGGTTGTGAATATTGAGGGGAATGAGAGATTTCTAGTTGGAATTTCAGCAATAGTTACTGAACTATGAAATCATTATTCGTGATTTTGGTTGGAGTTCCTATGTATATATGTCTTGGGTGGGGTGCCTATGCATTTATGTTTTGGGTTGGATTTCTTGTGCGATATTAGGCCAATGATCATATATGTTGATTAAGGGCTATAGATCCTAGCATTGTAATATGTATGTACACTTGTATGGTGGTGTGCACCGAGGATAGTGTAAAAATAAGTGGGAGGGGATGTAACATCCCAAGTTTTAATCCCCCTAAATTGTAATGTAATTGTGAAAATGTGATTTAGGTTGGTGAATCAGTATGTTTTGGGTCAGATATCTTGTACTAATCAATGTGGTTGAGCATCGAGCTATGTAAATTGCACATTGGAATTATTAATAAAAATACATTGTTGGTTGTGACACAAGAGGGATGGTAACGTTAGGGGGATATGATACCATAATATAGGGGGATAAAGGGGGTGCAAGGGAAAACCCATGTCATTTTCCTAAGTTAATGTGTCATTACCATCTAATCCTTCTTTGACTTATTAGACACTCAATCACTGAATTCATGTAAGAATTCGGGTGAGGTAATCAACTCACCTAGTTATGGCATCATTGGATGAGTACAAGAAAACATGGGGGGAAGCTTGAGATTCCAGAAATAATCTTATGTAAGAGTGAGAGTCAAGCAATCATGGAGGAAGGGAAAACGAAAATTCAAGTATTAGAGACAACAAGTTTTACAATGATGATTTTATGACAACATGGAAGAGTTGGGTTCTAGAAAAGAGCACCAACTTGCTGTGTATGAGAAAATCCATGAAAGGGCTAAGTTTTATGTTGGAAATGTAGGTTATGTGCCTATAATATAGGTTGTGTCCCTCCTTTAAGTGAGTTTCTTGTTCAGGAAACTGTTCAATATCCTTGAGATGGATGTTATGAGTACTCCTCTTGAGTCCTCGGCTAAGAGATTTCCTAGCCGACTATGTGTTGGATCAATGGAGAAAAGTGGGATAGCACAAGGCATTGCGTGGAACAAAAGGGGGTCCCATTCCTTAGGCTATGCAGGTTGAGGAGAAAGAGAGTTGGTGGATTGAAATTGCTATTGGAATTAGAAATCTGGGTAATGGTTGTGTGAGGATAGTGGCTAGCCATGAGAGCCATAACTCATTACAAATTCATATCCCCAACACTGGGGTGGACTACTATTGAGAAAAATGGAATAGAAGATCCTACGGCTGGGAGGAACGTCCTTCGTATGTATCCAGTTGGTGACATTTCATTATAAAGAGAAGTGATTTGGTCATTGTGTTTAAATATTGTTAAATGTTGTGTTTTATTGTTGCATATTACTCTAAAATTTAATGTTTGAAAGATGGCGTGTATGATTTAATAGTTTGCATTAATTAATTTATAATTATTGATGGTAGCATAGTTGTATTTCATGTTGTGCATATCCTTGCATATTAAATTGGTATCTCAGTTAGGTGTTAAGTCATTTTTGTAGTAATGTGGCCCAGCATGGGAGTTGCATAACTTACACATGCTAAAACTTATAATTGTGGAAAAGGTGTTTTTGGATTCATTTGAGATTAAAAAAGGTCACAGACATAAATTTTCAAGGAGGCCTATGGTTTATAGGTTCTTATTGTTCTTTGAACGTAATATGATTATAGGCTTGGATTGTTAGAGAACCTAGTTGCAAAATCAACAATTAATTTTGTTGTTGGAATTTTTAATGACCCAAATCTACAATCGAATTAAGGGTGGCCTTTATGGTTTGTGGTTTGTTATAGAATAACTAGTTAATGGACTTTGACCTTCACCTT
>JASDQU010205158.1:9272-30984 GCA_032191745.1 Picea mariana
ACCAAGAAGGCAATGTTTCCACTATTGGACAACTTGTACAATGGCATAAAGCTCTTTGTACATTGAATATTTTTGAACAATGTCAATGGAGGTCTTTAGATGGAAGGCAATTGGGTTCCCATGCTACGTGAGTACAACGTCTAAAGCATAGCTAGATGCATATCTCTCAATTCTAAAGGTTTGTGTCAACACAAGGATGTTCAAAGCTAGTGCAAAGCATAGTCTCTTATTGAACTTGTTGAAAGCTTGTCGTTGCTTACTGATTTGAAACAAGGCAGGCATCTAGCTGTTAGCACAGAGTATCTGATTTAGTGGCCAGGATATGTGTGAGAATCCACAAAAAATTTGCATGTAGAAGTTTCCAAACACAGGGAAGTTGCAAAGCTCTGTAATTTTCCAAGGTGTCAGCCAATCTTCGGTAGTCTAGACCTTTCAAGATCAACATGGACTACGGCATTGTCAATTATTTACTAGAAATACTAGATCTGCAGCATAGAAAATGAACATTTCCTCGTGTTTGCTTATAGCTTACACTATCGAAGGGTATCTAACACTTGTCAAATATGCAGTAGGTGTTCATGCCATGTCTGACCATAGACTAGAGTGTCGTCAAGGTAGAAAAATGAGAAAACATTTCAGTTTATGATCTTAGAAATATGTGAAACATGAATGTTGTTAGAGTGTAAGACCATAAGGCATAAGCCGCATTCACATTATCCCTCCTTAGCCGTGAACATGGTCTTCCAGGTGTTGTTGGCATTAATAAGCACTTGGTGGTAAGTTTGCTGTAATTTAACCTATTTGAAAACAGTTGCTGTAGTTTACTCAAAGATTCGAGTTTGTGCAGTGTTACAGATCATCCTAACTCTCGCAACTAATGCAAGAAAAAACAGAAAAGTAACAGATCTCTGATCAACTAGGTAGAGAAAAGTAAATTAAACCATACACCACAATACTATATAACTCAGCCACAGAACTAATCTGTACATCACAGTTTCATCATGCATCCACTCACTGCATCTCTATCTCTTTGAGATAAGTCTGTGTGCCTCTCGCATTCTACAGCCCAGGTAGGGTGGGTGGGGGATGGGAGGATCCATCAATAATTCATGTCTGTGTGTGCGTTGACACTCTTAGTTGATATATTGTTAATATGGTTTTTTAAAGATACCTCGAGGTTAAGATGGCCGACCTGTCACTTGATCCATCTTAACCTGGATCTGTTATATACCAAGATGTATCTAAAAATTCGAGATACCAATATCAACCTCGAGGTTTCTAACAAACCCTTATAAATGGCTCCTCTAAAACAAACAGCCTTCTAAACATAGCTGGATAATATATCCCATATAGCTTATTATTATCCATAACTGTTTATATGTAGGCATTTTCCATAACACTTTAACATCACAGATGTTATCCTACCAGTTTCTTATCATGTGTGATCCACCCACCTAGAAGTTAGAGAAACCCATCTACAAAATAGGTATATCTTAAATAAAACACATCTGAATACAAACCCTCTAATAATGATAGGTTCCTTTGTAGAGAACTAACTCCCTGCTCGACCTGTTACCTTCAAAAGAAATATAAACCCTGATATCCCATATTAATGTACTTGTAACCAATATTTAATGGCAGATATTACTATAACTGTAATCATTATTAATCTCAATAGCACAAAATCATGAATTACTCCAGCTCCTTGACAGTCGAAGCCGGGGCTCTCATCTACATTTGACCATGGGCTTTGAAAACTTTTGTGTGAAATAGATTAGGAGAATCGAAATCGTTACTGCCAGTTTCCGAAACGAGAAGGAAAAGCGTACCTTGATATCGTAATCGGCACCACCGGTTGCGAGAAATCCTGTGAGACGATGAAAGTCGAGAGTGAGTACAGGCTTGGAATCGTGCCACGCTATCTGCAATGTGCCTCCTTTCATGTTTACAGCGCCTTCTCTCACTCTTTTTTCAACAAACAGTATCACTGAAAACAACAATAATCATAGAAGAAAATGGATTTTAAGGTGGAGTTTGGGCTTCAGAACTATTGATCAATGGATTGGCGGGAAACACAAGTTATTACCATAAATTAAAAATAATATTTTTCGTGTTTGCCTTTTATTTTAATATTCCAAGCCCTACTTCCCTATTTGCCCATTTGTGGAGAATCGAGATACAGCACACACGGTGTTACAAGCGGGGTACAAGCTATAATGCATCATACAATTAGAAACAAAATGAGGGATTGTGAGAACTCAACTCCACTCGAAAATGTAGCACAGTRGTTTAGGTTTTTCATCTTATCACTTTAAAAAGTGACACTACGGGGCATGGTAAGCTACGTATGAACAATTATGAGTAATAACATCGGTTTAAGGAGTAAATTTTATTTAAGACCATACCATTAAGATAGAATTATAAAAATAAAAGACCATACCATTAAGATAGAATTATAAAAATAAAAGACCATACCATTAAGAGAGAATTATAAAAATAAGAGGATGGGTGTGTTGCAGTGCAAGCTAGGCTCTCTCTCAACTCTATGATTGTTTTAAAAGTTGTTTTACAAGTACAAYCATCAAATGGTCCTTCTYTTTGATTAGTATCATTACTTTGTAGATTTGATTAGGCCAAGTTTAGGGAGACCCTGTCAAGGATGAAAGAGCATGGACAACTAAGACATTAAGATCTYGCATATTGATTTAGATGGTATGTAATTGTTGTCAAACCTAATCTTTATAGAAAAAATAATAATAACTTGTCAATAARMTACACTCTTTGCCTTTAGAGGCCATTGATAGCTACCCCTTGAAGCCTAAATGTTGGTCTCATTTTATTAATGGTTCTTGTGTAATTTGGCCTCGTGAGAATTCTATTCTTCATCAAATTCTAAATTATATTGACAATATTTCTTTGATTATCTAATTTACCATGGAGATCTAGAATAACAATATTTCCTTGATGTCCATGTTATCAAAGAAATAGACGGTTCCTTGTCCCACCAAATCTATAGCAAAAAAACTACACTAATAGATACATTCATGCCCAATCCTACCACCACCCTAGCAAAAAGTTGATTTCATCGATACCTTAGTCACAAGGGCTCTTTGTATCTCTAATAAAAATCCTTTGAATAACGAGAAATCTTATCTCAAAAAAACCTTAAGAAATAATGGTTCTTCCAACTCTCGTATTAACAAAACTATCCACAAACCAGGCCACTTGAATTCTCGACCTTACCCTGAGTCCCAAATTACCAATGCCCACGCCTACCTCTCTTTCATCCAAGGGATTATTACTAAAATTGTCGAGATTCTCATCAAAAGGAACATCAAAACCCATATTCAAACCCCACAAATCCCTTACAACCATCTTTAATAATGTAAAAGACAAAATGGACCCTCTCCTACATTAAGGAGTTTATGAGATTCATTTTTCGTGAAAAGTGTCATACATTGTCAGACTGGTTGATCCATAAACGAGACTTAAAGAACATATTGTTGACACTAACCATGATCACACTACTAAATCTGTCATTTCCAAGCATTCTAGCCACACCAAACATCGTATTTGCTTTAACCAAACTATAATTCTTAATGAAACACAAGATTACTCCATCGGGCATATCAAATAAGTTGTTGAGATTGAAAACAATCCCAATTGTTAGAAATCAAAAGGTGGTCAAATCACAGGGTTGAACACCAAAGAGAAATAAATATACATGTATCAAAGATAAAGACAACAAGGTTAAAGTGGAAAAACCCTCTAAGAATTAGAACTCCATGGAGCAATAGAAAAGCTATATTATTACTCAAAACTTACATCCGGGACACCCCTCATTCTACCGTCTCACCACAAACAAATGACCCTCCATGATATTAAAATAGAGATCATGGGCCCATGAGGTGAAAGGACACATATCAGGTGTCTTTATAATCAAGAATATGAGGATCGTTAGATCACCTATGCACAAGATAGAATGGTAATTGTGTAATTATCAAAGTTAAAAAAAAAATCACGAAAGAAACACACTAAAAGCACACATGACTAGTACATTATACCAAGTTGGTTTTAATCAATCTCCTAATGTCTCCTGGCATCCCTCTTTAAGAACACCGTGGGATAATAAAAAGAATTTACAAAATGATGGAAGGAGAAGCAAGGAGGCATTGTGCCTATCCTCCTTTGATGACAACTTTCTTCACACCTAACATAGACCAGAGATGAAGAAACGTGGCTTCTATCATGGGCTTTTTGAAGATGTTTGCAACTTGATCCTTTATTCAACAATAAGTCAAGGCGATAACATGATCATGAATAAGTTGTTGAAGTAAGTGCATGTGTATCTATGTGTGCTTATTGTGTTGATGTTATATTGGATACTTAGCAAGCTAAATGATGTGACTCTAACTCCACCACGAAGGATTCAGATGCTCTTATTGGTAACCAAACTAAAAAGGATGTGCCAAAGCAAAGTGCTTCCACGCCTATGTGAACTACTACTCTATACTCTATCTTGGGCAAAGAAAGAGAAATGGTAGCATGTTTCTTGCATGACCATGTAACAAAACTCAAACCAAGATTCTGAACGTAATATGTAGTGGCCTTCCAACCATTAAGGTCCCTAACTCAATTAGAATATGTGAAACAAACCAAAGAAGAACCCCCTTAACTACATTGAATGCCAAACTAGATTATACCTTGGATGCACCAAAGTAATCACTTTGTTGTTTTCCATGCCTCTCATGTGGATCCTATGTAAGGTAAGAGACTATACCAACAGCAAAATAAATGTATGAACAAGTATGAAATAAGTACAGTAAATTGCCAACTAATTGGCTATATAAAGTGGGATCCACCTTGGGTGTGGAACATTAGGAAAACAACTTAATTTCATATTGAAAAGGAATAAAGATTGATTTAAACTCATCCATGTCTAATACATGAAGTAGGTTAAGGGTACTTTGGCTAAGAAAGGAAAATCCTTTATGTTTTCAAAACTTGAAGGCCAAGAAAACTATGTGAGCATCCTAAGTCATCCCAAATTGGTTCCTAAGACTAGACTTCACTTGGCTAATTAAGGATCATTATAAGTGAGAATGAGATGATTAACATATAAATTAAGGATCAAAAACTCATCACCCACTCATTTTGTGTAAACATGTGGGTCCAAGTGGCATCTAGAAATTCTTTAATCAAGTAGAAACGGGCCCATCTTCTCATACCAACATCATTATGCTTGCTTAATCCCATATAGATTTTTTTTGAGTTGACAAACAAGAATAGAGTCAGCTTGAACAAAACTAGGAGGTTGTTCCATATAAATTTCTTCTTGGAGACTCCCATGCAAGAAGACAGACATAACATCCATCTAAAGGATCTTTCATCTATGTAACACAGGTACAAGTGAAAGAACAAGTTGATGAATGAAATCCATTTTAGCAACTAAAGAAAAAAGGTTTTGGAGAAATCAAGGCCTTCAATCTGCCATAAACCTTTGGCTACAAATCAAACCTTATGTTTAGCCACACTTCCATCCAATATAAACCTAGTTCTACAACCCACTTACATTTCACAAGTTTCTTCCCTTGGGAGCGACTAAATCCCAACTATCATTTGCCAATAAGGAATGATACTCTTAATTGGTTACTAATTTGCCATAAAGAATGATACTCTCCATTTTGGGCAACTAGAAGCTTCTTAAAAGGTTGTTGGATTTGGAGTCCATGAATCTCGAGCCATGAGAGGCAAAGAGGCACATTAGAGTTGAAAATGAGTAAGGCAAGGAGTAGAGGGATCTCCAACTAAAACAAATTCCCGAGTCTTTTGGACCCATCTAGGAAGTGGTTGAGCTACAAAAAGCAGGATCAATGATCTCACCTATAGGAGGAGGGGGAGCAGGTAGAGTAGAGGGGTCCTCCTCAATATTTTTATTAAGACATTAACTAATATCCAAAATAGAAACACAACCATGAAAAAAGTAAAACAAAATATACAAAGAAGTAAAAGCAAATGTCATCTCAGAGGTAGAAGGTGGTATAGATGTCGAACAAGACTAAATTACGAGAAAAGTTCATAAAATTGAATATCTATACTAAGAATCACCTCTGCAGTGTGGGGTATATAAAGGCAATAGCCTTTGACATCTTCCTACTAGTTGACCAAAATACATTTTTGACCCTTGGGTTACAAAGCTTTATGCTTCTCATCTATAATACAAGCCCCAAGTGTCACAACCGAACATCCAAAAGTTGGTAACATTTGCTTTTTGTTTTCTCTGTGCTTCTTTCAGTGTTACATTTTGCACAACCTTAGTATGAGTGTGGTTTAGTGTGTAATTTGCACAATAAATTGCTTCAACCCAAAACTTAGGGGCTATATTCCTACATCGAACCATGCAATTATCCATTTCTTTTAAGATTTGATTCTTTCTCTCAACCACACCATTCTATTGTGGTGTATGGGGAATACTTTGTTGCATATAAATTCCTTGTGAAGAAAAGAAACCAAAGATCTGTGTGTTTACATATTCACCTCCATTATCTTAACAAAGTCTATGGATGTGATGACCATAATGTTTTTCAATGAGGGCCTTGAAGACCAAAAAAATTACTTCACTCTTTCAGTGAGAAAATCAACCCAAGTTTGTTCGAAAAAGTCACCCATAAAGATCATAAAATACTTGGAACCAAAAAAGGAAGCAATGGATAAAAGACCACGTAAATCATTATGAAAACATTACAAATGTGTTGTTGCACACCACGAGGCACCCTTTTCAAAACTATCTCTATGGTGTTTTATGAGAACACACATGAGACAAACACCATCCCAACTAAATAAGAGGAAGTCCTTGCACCATATTGTTCATATGTAATTATTGAAGTGAGCAACAATTTAAGTCTCCAAACCACTCATTAAGAGTTTACTTAAATCATCAATATGAGCAACCATGATAAAAGACATCGATGGTCGCTCGATGTTGTCAAACTTGAAAAAATCATTGACACCGCACGAGACTATTACATTCTTAGGATCATGAAGATATTTGATTACAACTTTGTGAGGTAAAAACTCTACATTTTTGTCTGCAATAGAGTGAGTATTCCATAGGTGGAGAGAAGATTGCATGAGAGACTAGGAACACAAAGTACATGGTTAAAAACACCACCATTTCACTGCACATTTCATGATCCCACAACTCTTATGCACGTATTATCAACAACAAAAAATTTCCAAATGTTACGATCATCGAGTGCATAAAGAGTAGCTTTATCCTTAGCCATGTGATGAGAGGCCCTTGAATCTGGAATCCACCCATCTACAAAAGAAGTTTTTACATTGAAACTACAGGTAAAAATACAAAGGAAATAAGCTTTAGAAGGAGGAGGAGGATCAAGCTCAATGTCGTGTTACTTCATGGCTACCTCCAAGATTCCATTTTATTTCAGCAAGTTGATTATATATGGTGATGTTGATGCTCGAAGTGGAACTCGAGCACAACACTTGAAAACACCCTTATAGGGATCTCAAGGGAAAACAACAAGGATGGAGCCAAACATTAGATTAATAAGATAAGAGGCTCAACAATGACACCAACACATTCTTGTTTTTGTGTCCAAGATATTAGTCTATGGTTCTTATAAAAAAAAATCAAAGAATACTAGTTTGTTAGAGGTGTCATCTGCTTATCTATTGAAGCCAACGAAATGTAATCACTTGAGCTAGTTAATACAGTTGTTGTACTAATTAATCTCATGCGGTATCTGAGCCACACTCTAGTTGAAGGACACTACCTTATGGTGGAGAAGGTTGTCGTCCAGGTGAAAGATATTGCCCCTTGCTAATGGAAACTGCCCCTTGATGTAATTTACATGATCTTGGGAGGGACAGTGAGTGTTTGCCATCGTGGTGTATGTTAAAAGTCACATAGGCATCATGGGTGTAAGCCACTTGATGAAAGAATATGTCTCATAGTGAAGGACATTGCCACCTAATAAAAGACTATCGTTGAATCTAAAGGAGACTATCGCCCAATATGAATTGTGGTAGGGCATAGAATCATGGCATATCAGAGCTAAATGTGTCTCTTCGTAAACGTTGAAGACATTGCATATTCTTCAGTTAATTATGACATAGTAGTTGAGTCAATCCTCAATTGTTGGTCGTGGTAGGTTATTGATATATATATATATGATGGTCTTGGTCATTGGCCCTAACATGATAATCCCCAAAAACAAAAAGGAAATTCAACATTGGTATTATCAGCCCGAGGGAATGTTTTGCCAACTGCCATGATCTTGATGTGCAACTACACGGTGAAAGTAAACTCATCGAGGGTCAATCAATGTGGTTTTGTGTATAGTTGTTTGGTGCAAAAAAAGGGGGAAAGATCAGTTCCATTGAGCATTTTGACACTTGCTCGTTTTAAATACCATCATCATTTATGTCATTAATCTCTTCTAGTTGGCAAAGAAAGAAAACCAGATCATGGAGGTTCAATAAGGATGTGTTGCATTGTAGTCTTTAGATTTAATCATGTGCTTTATATAGTTGATTTGGTTGTGTGTTGAGAATTATGGCCAATTTGCATCATTTAATCTTTTCAGAGTCGAAGGAGGATCAATCTTTGAATATTTGTTGCAATTGAAGGATCTTAGTGATCAATTGTTTGCTATTGAGTAGCTAGTAGATGATGAAGATATGGTTGCTTTGGTGATGTGAAGCTTGTTTCCCTCCTTTGATTCCTTTGTTGAGTCACTGCATTTACTTGGGGAGACTCAAGCACTTAAGTTTGAGAAGTTATCAACATTTCTTCTATAGAAGGAAAGGATGCTAGTTCAAACTAAAGCACCAATTCATCCACTACAAAGAGTGCATTTAATGCACAGTTCAAAGGAAAAGACAAACAAAACAATGCTAGCAATGCATCCAAGAGATATAAATTAACATGTTATTACTATAATAAGCTTATACACTTCAAGAGAGATTGCAGAAAAGACAACATGAGCTGGCAAGCAATCAAAAGAAATCAAGATATGCAAATATTGTTGAGGAAACGAAGAAGAAGCAACAAATGATTTTGCATTCGTGGCATCGCAAACTTAATTAGCCAAGTCTACAACCTAGTATTTCGACTTAGGAGCATCTAGCCACTATACATGTCACAAAGACTGGTATGTAAATTTCATTGAAAATAAGAGCCATAGTGAATCTGTTTCTTTGGGTGACAATTATACTCATTATATTAAAGGATATGGGGATGTTTGTGTCATATCGAACGATACTTTAGTTATACTTTCAAGAATGTTTGAAATGTTCCTAACATGAACAAAAATCTTGTCTATTAGTGAGATAACTAAGAATCCTAATATTTGTGTAAACTTTAGAGGAAACAAATGTATGGTTTATACTCTTCATAATAGTAAGGTGATTTGATATCAGTGAGAAAGGGTTGTATAAACGTGTTGATCTAAAGACAACAAAGACATATGCACTAGTTATAGTAGAGAATACCAGTGTATTATGGCATGAAAGGTATGGACATATAAGTTATTAGTATTTATATGTACCAAGTAATATTGATACGGTGGATGGTCTTCCATCCATTCAAGAATGTTAAAATGTATGTACATGTTGTCAGATGGGAAAACAACATTGACATTCATTTGATGTTGATAAATCGTGGCGAGCCAAATGAGTTTTAGACCTAGTACATACTAATCTGCATGGTCTAATGAAAACACCTACAATAAATGGAGCTAAGTATTTCCTACTACTAGTTGATGACTTTTTAAGGAAAATGTGGGTTTACTTTACGAATAAGAAGTTAGATTGTTTTTCAAAGTTTGTAGCATGCAAAGCTTTGATACATAAACAAACAGGTAAACATGTCAAAGCTTCAAGATATGATAATGGAGGTGAGTTTGCTTCAACTCAATTCAATGAATTCTGCAAAAGGAGAGGTATGCACACACAATATGCCACTCCATACACTCCACAACAAAACAAAGTTATGGAGAGGAGGAATAGGATTGTTATTGAGATTGCAATGTGCATGGTGCATGACTAAAATGTACCATACCGTTATTTGGTAGAAGCAATAAATATCACAGTCTACATTCTCAACATAAGTCCTAGTAAATATTTGTAGAATATCACTCTCAGGGAACCATAGTTAAGAAGAAAACCTTTTGTAAGTAATTTTCATGTTTTCGGTTATATTTCTTTTGCATGTATTCTTAAGGAAAAGAGAAGTAACTTAGATGCAAAAAGCAAGGTATATATGTTTGTTGGATATAGTGAGCAGTCTAAAACATACAAACTACTAGGTGTATCCATAAACAAACTTGTGATTAATAGAGATGTTGTTGTAGATGAGAAAATGCCATTATTCTTTGATAAAGGTAAATATATGGATAGTAGTGTATGGGAAATTGTTGTTGATTTAGGAACAAGTTCTAGTGTTGAAACCAAACAGGGCTAAGATCCAAAAGCACCGAAGGAGTCAAATTTCAAAGGGGGGTCTAGTGAAGAAGATAGGGATTCTCATCCTTCACAAAAAAAATCATGAATCCCAACACAAGAGACCGAAGTGGTGCTATAACATGATGTATGATGTTCAAGAATATGAATTGCCCAAGGAAATAGAAGGTCGGTCTCACAACAAATTGTGCAAGGTAGTGAGCATGTAAATTTTTCTTTGACTTATGTTGTTTTGTAGGTATTTGAGCCTGGCACATTTGAAGAATCCAAAGGAAAAACTAAATGGGAAGTTGTCATGAAGGTGGAATATAATGTGTTGACAAAAAACACGGCTTGGGTGCTATCAACATTGCCTCTGGGAAATAAATCCATTGGTTGTAAATTATTTTTTAAAGTCAAATGTGTATCGGGTGGTTCTTTGGATAAATACAAAGCTTGTCTTGTCACCAAAGGACATGCACAAGAGGAAGGGGTAGACTACGAAGAAAATGTTGCCTCAACTGTAAAGTTGGTAACCTTTCAGCCGATTATCTCCATTACTACTCATTTTGGATGGAAGGTATATCAGATGGATGTTAAAAGTGCCTTCGTGAATGTAGACTTAGATGTGGAGGTTTACATGGTGCAACCACAAGGGTTTCAAGTTCTTGAAAAGAAACATCTCATTTGTCGATTGGTAAAGTCCTTGTATGGGCTCAAACAAGCTCCACAAGCTTGTTATTTCATACTTGATCAATATCTTAGAGATTTTGGATTCATAAAAAGATATTCTAAACCCACTCTCCATGTCAAAAAAATGGTGATGGAGTGATCCTAATTGTCTATGTCTATGATCTTGCCATCACCAGAAGTAGTGCCAATATGATTCAACATGTGGAATTTGATATTTGTTCATATTTTCAAATGACTAGTTTAGGCCCGCTCCATTATTGTTTAGGTGTAGAGTTTTGGCAATTGGATCATATTATCTATGTATCACAAGTCAAGTATGCAATAACTCTTTTAGAAAAATTCAAAATGAGTGAATGTGATCCTACATCTACACCTATTGAACTTTGGATAAAAATTTCAGCTTACACTGACTCACCACCAGTCAATGAGTGATTGTATTGGCAATTGGTAGAGTTTTATTTATCTCGATACTACTCAACTAGATCTATGTTTTGCAGTAAGTTGTCTTTCTCGATTCATGTATAAGCCTCGAGAGGTACATTGGCAAGCTACAAAATGAGTTCTTCGATATGTGAAAGGGACCCTTGACTTTGACATTCTACATCAAAGATCTATCGACTTCATGGTAGCAGGATATACTGATTCCATTTGGGTTGGATCAATACACGAGGAATTCAACAACAAGTTATGTGTTCACTCTTGGTTCATGGGTAATTTCATGGCAGAGTAAGCTACAACCTACAACTGCCTTATTCTCCACTAAAGCATAATACAAGGAAACCGTCAATACAAGTTGCGAGGCAATGTGGTTACGAAGGATAATGATCAATCTTCAATTTGACCAAACAACATCGATCTCACTTTTTTGTGACAATAAGATTGTTCTCGGAATGGTGAAGAATCTATTCTACCATGCCAAAACTATGCATATTGAAGTTCATCACCATTACATAAGACAATTGGTTGATAAAGAAGACATTTGTCTTTATTATTGTCCTACACTATAGAAAACTATTGACATAATGACAAAACCACTTGGTAATGATAAGTATACCAAGTTTGTAGATAAACTTGGAATTGTATCTGGTTTAGTCATTGAGGGGGGTATGAGATTGACAAGACAATAGGTTTAATAATAACACCAATGGATTCTTGTTATGTCCAAGATATTA
This sequence comes from Picea mariana, assembly GCA_032191745.1. Lineage (NCBI taxonomy): Eukaryota > Viridiplantae > Streptophyta > Pinopsida > Pinales > Pinaceae > Picea > Picea mariana. The sequence continues at coordinate 21,602 of JASDQU010205158.1, forward strand.
GGTTGTAGTTCTTATCTACTAGAAATAAGAGAATAGTAGTTTGTTAGAGGTGTCATCTAGCTATTATTGAAGCCAATGCAATGTAATCACTTGAGTTGGTTAATACAATTGTTGTATTGATTGATCTCATACCCATATTACATTTCAAGCCCTACACTAGCTAACAACGTGGTTAGATTAATTAGTTAGACTAGTTAGCAGAGTCCTTCCCCTTAAGGTTACTAATCCTCTAGTTATCTGTGTGTAAAAATTCTAAATGTGCTTATGTTAGTGATTACTTTCCTTTAAATACATAGTTAGAATATAATCCCAGTCCTAATCATCTATGAAGGTTGGATTTAGATGCATAAATAAACTAATAATAGTAAGAAAAAATCATGTCAATGATCAATTAATTAAAGTGGGGCCTATAGTACCAATAATCAAAGTTAAAATAGTGTTGGAAATGCAAAATCAAATTATAAGTATAACATTAAATGGTAAACTAAATACTAAGTATAGAAGCAAATTGTGTAAAATTTTGAAATAATTAAATTTATTCAATTAACCATCAACATTAGTAGACTATAAGTATGGAACTATTGATCATAATCAATAAATACATCATGCATATGTACGACAACTGGTCAAGCAGAAGAAAATGGAAAATTATGGCAAACTAAGAAAAACCATTGTAAAACAAATAGAACACAAAGACAACTATAAGTGTAAGTATTCCCAAAAGAAATTATTTCATTGACAAAGATTTATGTACACTTAGTAGTAACCCAAATAGCTCTAACAATCGACCTAGATTCCTGTAAACAAGATGTTTCCAAGACCATATGTTGTTCAAAACAATATAAAGTCTGTTATTCAAATGAAGCCCTGGACAACATGAAGCCTTTACTAAATCCACATCAAGATTGTATTAAGGCTATTTGAGATTACGATAATGTTAGTAATAGAGGCATTTGTAGAGAAATAGACACATGAAGCAAAGAAATAAAATCTTCTTGCAAAGGGAAGCATATATGCTTTCACCCTTGTGTTGGACCTTAAATTGTAGCCTACTTTCCATTTCTAGCACTATTGGACTATTAAAGGATTGAGAGAGTTGGGCTTAGATATGTTGTAATGGTAGAGCAAAGCTATACCTACTCTCTCTTTTATCCTCGTTTGATTAAAGGTTCTCCTCCTCCTCTACATAGAAGGTTGAGTGGCCAAGTGAAAAATCATGTCTGCCTCTTAGTTTTTCTCCATAAATTAATTTATGGACTATTTAATCTCTAAATTTGGAGAGCAAGAATTTTGTAGGGCACTGGGTTAAGGCAATTAGACTCCTAAGCTAACCAAGGGTTCAACTCAACTAGTGTGCACTTTCCTTAAGTCTATGGTCATGAATATTTAATTTTTGCCATCATTTATTAGCCCATCATCTTCATTTCAAAAGTGAAAATCATAAACACATAAATAACCATTTGCATCCATCATTTATTCATTCACACACACAGGATGGATGGATGGCTTTCGATTGAGATGGACTCTGCGGTTAGTTTTCGGTCTGCGGTCAGGGACTGTGGTTAGGCTTCTCGGTCTACGGCCTACGGACATAGGGCTACAGTTAGGGTTAGTAAGGTAGTCTACACGCGGGACCTCTTGCAGATGCTCCTTTTTCCGACTTTTTCGAAGTGGGGTAGTGGGATTTTTTGCGGAGGAGATTACAGACCACGTGGCCACCACAGGGGACTAGTTGGTCAAAGACAAGCAGAGTTTGGAAATAGGTGGAAGTTTTGGGGCTCGAGCGGACAGGAAGGAGACGACAAGCAGTCTGGTTCAACAACTACCGATTTTTGACAAAGAACCTTCTCCATTTCGTGGTAAGTCGCTTCAACATACACTTTTTCAGCCATCTTTGGGGGAAGAGGTCTTTGAGGGTTGTTTTGGGGCTTTTCCGGAGTTTTTGCCTTCTAAGTCGCTGCACACAGAAGGAGGAATACCACCCTCCCTCAGCCCTCAAGAAGATCTTGCTTTTGATTGGATTTCACAAACAGAAGGTGGTTTTATCCTTTCTTCACCCCGTTCCAGTCAGGAGGACCCTAAAAGCGGTGTAAAGCTTTCGTGGGTCAAAACTCTCATCAGAGGCAGTTTTAGATCATTGTAGTTTAGAGAGTTTATGTTCACGACTCCCATGCGCACGGGAGGAATTGGCTAAGTCTACTACCACAAAGGGCTTTATCTCAGATCTCCTAGATGTAGAAGAACAATGGGGTTTTGTCCATATTAAGGAAACATGTGGTTTTACTCAGACTCCCCAGAGGACTACAGGTTATGACGATGGATTTTGGGATCAAAGGAGAAGAAATAGTGTTGAACATAGACAAAAGAGGAAAGGCTTAAAAACTAAAGGAAAAGTGGGGAATCTAGTTCTCGGGGAGGATGTGGGTATGAATCATGTTATTCAATTGGCAAACCAAACTCTTGTCGGGAGAGCAAGTGGTAGAACATTCGCGCTCAAATCCATCATCGATTGGGCGCATTCCAATTGGAAAGAGCATCTTGGTTATGCCCCAGAGATCATTGAACTAAACAAAAACTGGTTTGCATTTAACTTTCTACAACGAGACCATGCAAAATGGGTACTTGGAAAAAAATGGAGTGTTAATAATTCCCCACTACTTTTAAAGCCTTGGAGCCCTCTTTTTGATGCCAATCGAGAGAAAATGGATAAAATTATGGTTTGGTCTACCTTCTAGCACTACCTCTACATTTTTGGTCCTTGGAACATTTCAAAGCAATAGGAAATTTCTTGGAGGACTTCTTAGAAGCAAATTTGTCCTTTGAAGAGACAAAAAAAAGGAAAGTGGCAAAGATTTTAGTCGATTTGAATGCTAGAGAAGGGTTAGGAGAAGAAAGAAATTTGAGTTGGGGAAGATATACTCACTCCCAAATCTTGGACTATGAAAATGTTCCTTTCAGATGTCAGAGATGCCATCAGTATGGTCATTTGGTGATGAACTATCACTTGCCTTTAAGAACCAGAGGAAAGGGTTACAATAACGAAAAGGGGAAGAGAGTGTTATAGGAGGACAAGAGCAGTCATATAGGAGCCCCCATTGATGAAGCCCATGACTCAATGGACTTAAGGCGACCTTTAGAATTACAACAAGGCATTCCTCTACAGGAAAGTCAAGAACCCCTTCCTGAAAAAGCGACGAAAGGGTCTGAGCCTTTAAGCACTATCAAGTCTGGAATAGGAAACTCAAGGAACTTGGCCTCGGGTAATCCTTTACCTCTTTCTCCTCCTATTACTGTTTTAATTAAAAAATTAACTTTAGAAGGCAATGAGTGGTTGGAGGCTCTCAAAAACATGTCCCTCCATACCGGTCCCTCATCTCGGGCCCATAGAGGCTTGGACACTCTCAAGTCGGATTTATCACCGGTAGATCTCCCATCCCCAAAGCGGCTCTATTGCGTCGAGGATGATTCCTCTTCATCCTCGTTTCCCTCTGAAAACTCGTCTACTCACTATTTTCTTAGATCCCAGAAGAAAACCACACCCTCTGGAGGCCTGGGAAAGGAAGTCATTACGTCACTGGATAGAGGAAGACGTGGGAGGAAATCCCTGATTTCAAAAGTGTAACCCTTCTGGCGGGGAAACAATAGTCGATTGAAAGGGCACTTAGAGCATTGAGGCCCCGGGGAAAGGTTTCTGGATGAAGTGCATGTCTTTCAAGTGCCTGGGTTTGGTCGGTTCCATTAAAAAACGAGCTTTAAAAAGGGTAATTTGCTCTGAACACCCTGATGTACTGTTGTTACAAGAAACTCTAAGGGAAGGAGAGGAGGTAAAATCTAGATTGGAGTTGCTACTTCCTGGATGGAAGTTTGAAACCTTGGATGCCTTGGGAAGATCAAGGGGACTGGCAATATGATGGAATACCCAAACTATTCAAATCTCAAATGTCCGGGGTATGGATTATGCGTTAGGTATTACTATTTTGGTTTTGGAGTTAAGGGAAGATCTTCACATTCTAAATGTCTATGGCCCTTATCATAACATAAAACCTTTATGGGACAATCTCTTCAACAAGTCCTTTCTGAAAGACCACTTTGTAATCTTAGGGGGAGATTTAAATTTCTCCCTACGACCTTTTGAAGTCTGGGGTCTACATGCTAGAGTTAACCCGTTGGCAGATTACTTTAGTAAAAAATTTGATGACTGCAAACTAATTGACCTCTATCCCACCTTGCTCAAAACAACCTGGAAAAACAACATGGTGGGGGAGGACGGAGTAGCCGAAAGGTTGGACCATTTTTTGATAGTTGACTCTCTCTTGGAAAAGAAACTTACAATGAAACAGTGGATTGGGAGCAGAGGTATCTCTGATCATTACCCGATTTTCTTTGAGTTCAGATAGGGCTCAAAAAAGCCAACTAGTCCTTTTAAATTTAACAAGACATGGCTAGATGATGATTCTTTCATTAATCTTGTAAAAGAGAATTGAACACCCTTTCACCAAGACAACCACCAGTCGACAACCTTTCATTTTGTAGAAAATATGAAAAAGGATCAAAGAGAAAGTAAAGCCTTGGGCTTTTCAAAAAAGACAAAATGAAGACAAGGAACTAAAACAAATTGAGTCTGAGCCACAAAGTTTCTCTGAAGAATAAGGAGGGGGGGGGTTGCCACACCTGAGTCCAATATTTCTCTGCTACGTTTAGAGAATAGAAGGAACAAACTACTCAAGGAAAAGGAAGAATCGTGGAGACTGAAAAGTAGAGCTATATGGTTGGCAAGTGGAGATGAGAATACAAAGTTTTTTCAAGCCTTTGCTAAAGATAGGAGGAGTGTCAATACCATCTAGCAGCTGAGAGATCACAAAGGAAATATGGAGAACTCTTTTGAAGCTATGTCAAGGTTGGGGAAAAAACATTTTCAAAAGCTCTTTAAAGCAGAAAACCAAGCAACCATAGAAGAAGTGGTCCGAGTGGCTCAACTTTTTCCAAGATTTGTAGATGAAGGAGATAATAGATTCTTGATGGAAGAAGTAACAGAAGAAAAATTAAAAGAAGTTCTTCACAGCTTTCAAAAAGACAAAAGCCCAGGTCTAGATGGTTGGACTATTGAATTCTTTATGGGTTTATATGAGCTACTGGGACAGGATTTGCTAAAGTTGGTAGAGGACACTAGAGTTTTAGGGCGAATACCACAAAGCTTAAACTCCACCTTCGTAGCTTTGAACCCCAAAACAGATAATCCGGAGACCTTAGACGATTTTCGTCCAATTTCCCTCTGTAACTGTGTCTATAAAATTATCTCAAAAGTTATTGCAAGAAGAGTGAAAAGAATACTTTCAGAAAGAATCTCGGGAGAGCAGTTTGGCTTCTTGGAAGGTAGACAAATACATGAAGCAATTGGGGTAGCATAAGAAGGACTTCACAGTATGAAGTCTAGGAATTTAAGGGTGCAATATCTCCAAAGCTTACGATAATGTAATTTGGCTTTTCATTCGTTTATTGCTAACACACTTGGGCTTTGTAGTTCCCTTCATTGACTGGGTCATGAACTGTCTCACTACAGTTTCCTTTGCAATTCTTATAAATGGCTCAACCTCACCTTTTTTTCCTTCAGAAAGAGGATTAAGACAGGGTTTCCCACTCTCACCACTACTTTTCCTCTTAGTCGCTGAAGGACTTAGCAAAGCTATCTTGGAAGCAAAAAGATTGGGTTCTTTTTCCGAAATCAGAATTACGCAAGCTTTGCAACTTACTCACCTTCTCTTAATTGACGATGTGTTAATATTTAGTGTAGGATCCAAAAGGGAGGCTGAAACTTTAAAGAATATACTATTTCTTTTCTCCAAAGAAATCGACATGAAAATTAATGAAGGGAAATCGTCCCTCGCTACAAATTTAATCTCTCAAGGAGAATGTCAAGCCTTTAGGCTTTTCTTCCTTTTTGAGGAAAATAAGATAGACGATGGACTAAAATATATGGGTTTCTTTCTAAAACCAAATGACTACAGAAAAGAAGACTAGAAGTGGCTTTTGAAGAAAATGGATAAAAGACTAAACATCTGGAGCCATAGGTGGCTTTCACGCGTTGGCAGACTTGTTTCGGTCAAGTTGGTACTATAAGCTATTCCAGTTTACTAGATGTCCCTCTCATGGATCCCAAAAGGAATTTTGGAAGCAACAAGAAAACTCACTTTCAAATTCCTTTGGAGCAAAAATATATTGAGTTGATTCCCTTGGAGACATGGATCAAAAGTCCAGAAAAATCCTTGAAAGGTGCCTTGGTGATTTGGAAGGCGGTCATAAATGCTTTCCCAGTCATTGAAAATAGGCTTTCCTGGAAGATAGGCAATGGAAAACGTTTTAGATTAGGGACATACCCTTGGCCGGGTTGCGAAGGACAACACATACTCTTTGATCAGATCATTAATCATTTGAGAACAATTGGGTTCAACACTTTAAATAGACTCGCTAAGATGAGACTTACCACAAACTGGTCACAAGGATGGAAGTCGACAAGCTCGCTGGGTTTAGAAGATGAGGAAGTTTCAAAGTTGGATTGGTACTTAAAATTTTTAAAGAAAACAGAGATCAGGCTTAGGGACTGTGAGGATGAACTTGTTTGGGACACGACACCTTCGGGTATATACACACCAAAGATGGGATACCTAAAATTAAACTTAGACTTGTATCAATGAGAGCATGTCTGGTGGTGGGGAAAGATTTGGAAGCTAAATTGCCCAGCCAAAACAAGATTATTCATGTGGAATGTCTTAAAGAACAAAGTATCGACCTGGGAAATTCTACAGAAAAGAAATATTCATGGTCCAGGATGGTGCTTTCTTTGTAAATATGAAGGAGAAACTACTTTTCATATATTTTTGGAGTGTTGTTGCATCATTGAAGTTTGGAGTGAAGTTTCGAGACACTTGGACCTTCGTTGCCACTGGTCTGGGCCAAATTTGGAACAAGTGTGGCAAAATTGGTGGTCGACTAGAATTTACAAGGGCCATAGAGCCTCACCCCTTATGATAATTTGGGGTGTTTGGCTAGCTCGAAACTCCCTTATTTTCAAAGGAGTGTCTTTGGTACCAGAGATTACAATGACAAAGAGTTTAGCCTTATTTTCCTCTCTATCCACCCCAAAAGAAAGACTCAAGACTAGACAGATTCAGAAAGATGAGATTGACAAAACAAACCGTTGGGGTTTCTTTGATGGGGCCTCACAAAACAACATCTTTGGGAGTGGAGGGATTCTCTATTTATCAGACTCTCACTACTTTTTTATGACCTTTGGCTTAGGGATGAGAACAAACAATTATGTTGAACTGATGAGCCTTAAAATTCTCATTGCTTTCGCCATTGAAAAGGGTTGTCACTCATTAAATGTTTTTGGGGATTCCATGAATGTCATAAACTGGATAAGAGGCACACAAAGATGTTTAAACACTGGAATTTCTACTTTAGTGGAATGCATAACTTTCTTAATGTAAGATCACAAAAATACTTAATAACAAATAATGTAAGAGGGAAAAATAACACCCTATACGAGATACTCCTTGCAAAATTGGGATTGTACCCAGTAAAGTTGGAGGCCTTTAGAACTAATTTTATATATACAAAAAACGATAGCCATTAACTGATTCAGGTGGATATTTTGACCGATAAAAATTGATGTTCTCAAATGTTGATGAAAAGGTTTCCATGATGTAGAGCTCATTGAGAGCTTTCCAACGCAACTTGAACGAGCTCAAACATACATTGTATGAGAAAGTTATGGCGTTCTTAAGTTTTGGCCAAACATGCAAAAAGGATGACATTGTTGACACGTGGCATCACCAGGGACTTACATGTGGCAATATGACAACTGATGTGGGTGCTGACGTGGCAGTACAAACATGACAGGTGGCAATATGGACATGACATGTGGCAGTACATATGTTGACATGGCACTGATGTAGCAGGATAACGTGGCACCGACGTGGTGGAAGGTGTGGCAGTTGACTATACAAGGTACATGGCCACCACATGGACCAATCATAGGTTGCCATGTGGCAACCCCAATTTTTCCAAAAAAGGATTATCAACCTTGGAAGGTTCAAATGGGTGGATTGAACCCCCGACCTCCGCGGAACAAACATAGCCTTCGATCGTTTTGCCACCAATGATCCGTTGAGATCCAACCGATGACAACACTATTTAAAGTTGATTTGTTTTATTCATTGCCAAAAGTGGACGGTCCGTGGCTTTGACCCCGCGACCTCCGCCCAACCAACATAACGTTCCAACCAACACACCAACAATGCCACTTAATATTCAAAGGAGCGAATTGTTATTTAAAGAGTGGATCTGTGTTATTCCACATACATATTGGCAGGTGGTTTTGACCCCCGACCTCAACGGTGCTAATACAATGCTCTACCACTATACCTCTAGTTATAGTTGATTGAATGAACCAACAATTTTATATCTAAAGTTTTATATTGTTGTAATGTCGAAAACACAACGAGAGTTGCAGATCGAACTCAAGACATTTGTAATATAACTCCCGCGCTTTACCACTAGGCCATAGGACCAACTATTGAAGGAATGTGTAGTTCCACTTAGTTTTGTGGTGATTCCAAAACTGTATAAGTTGAAGAAAAAACATTTTTAATCCTTTTGAGTTTAGGAAGAGAGGGGGAATTTGTTCCCAACCATTTTATAGCCTTCCTAGAGAGGCCAAAGACAATTTTGTTGTAGGTTGGAGATTGCATGGGTGTAAAAAGCATTTGATGTAAATGTTTGCATCTTTTAATGGATCGATTGCTCATTGGAAGTGGACCCGAAGACGTATTCCAAGATGGGTGAACTCCATTATCAACTTGTATCTATTTGTCTTTGTTATTGCTTTTCATTTGTTCAATTTCGGCCTTTCAATTGTTTATTAAGTGTTTTATAAGTTGAGGTAAGTCATGTTATAATTATTTGCAAATCACGTGAGTAATTTCAGATCAAGTTTGGTATCAGAGCAAGTTTGATGGAATTTGCAAGGGTGAATGTTAACCAGGCTCAAGTTCAAGCGTGGTGAAGGATCGCTTGAAGAAGCTAATCCAAAAATTAGACGTGTATTCTGAAGATGAGAAATGTCATCCCTGAAAGAAGGAAATCCTTTTGGTTCCGAGGCAACTTTTATTGAAGAATTCATGACGATGAAAGCTATGGTGGAAGAGTCGTACAATGAATGAAAGAAGCCCAAGGAAGGTGGTCCATCTACAAAAGTTGAAGGAGAAGGAGGTGGTGGTTACCTTCCTAAGACTCCTCCATCCCCATCATCCTCTTCTTCTAATTTGAGTGGAAGTTCTTCTTTCAAGAAGCATTCTAAGAAAACTTCATCTGATTTTCCTTTA
>JASDQU010205160.1:0-28839 GCA_032191745.1 Picea mariana
ATGAAGATGAATGATCCCTTTTTTCTCTTTCATTCATTGTACTAGATTGGATCCAAGCCATTCACCAGGAATGGCTACAAGATCCCAAAAGTTCATAGTTGATCCAACAATTGCAATCCAATGCTCCAGCTTCCCCAAGGTACTCTTGGATCCATGATGAACTTCGATACAAAGGCCGTTTGTATTTAAGTAAACAATCAAAGCTTAAATCCATGGTACTTTATGAGCTTCATGCTACACCCACAGCAGGGCACTTCGGGTTCACCAAAACCTATGATAGGGTCAAACGTTCCTTTTTCTGGGATGGTATGAAATAGGACATTCATAATTTTGTCATTGAATGTGATGTGTTTCAATGCAACAAGGAAGAAACAGTCAAATATCCAGGCACACTACAACCGCTCCTGATTCCACCTGCTATTTGGAAGGATATCTCTATGGATTTTATTACTGGCTTACCCAAATCAGGAAATAAATCAGTCATCATGGTGGTTGTTGATTTCCTTTCCAAGTATGCTCATTTATGCACCCTTCAACACCCGTTTACAGCATCCACGGTGGCTCAAATTTTCATGGATTAGGTCTTCAAGCTTCATGTCATGCCGTACTCTATTGTTTCTGATCGCGACCCAACTTTCATAAGCAATTTTTGGCAAGAAATGTTCAAGATACAAGGCACCGAATTTCATCTCAGCATAGCTTATCATCCCCAAACTAATGGCCAAACGGAAGTTGTCAACAAGTGTTTGGAAACATATTTGAGGTGCTTTTCATCAGAAAAGAAAAATCAGTGGGCTCAATGGTTGCCCCTAGTTGAATGGTGGTACAACACTTCATACCATGTAACTACACGCATGACTCCTTTTGAAGCGGTCTATGGACAGAAGCCACCTTCAGTTCTTTCATACTTACCGGGTGCCTCGAAGGTCCAGGTGGTTGAACTAACACTTACAGCTCGAGAGGCTATTCTCCGTACCCTCAAAGAGAATTTGGCCATGGAACAGAACCGCATGAAGCAACAAGTAGATCAAGGTTGCTCTGAACGCCAATTTGCAGAAGGGGTTAGGTGTTTCTTCGGCTGCAACCTTAAAAGAAAAATTCCCTCAAGGACGAGCATTGTCAAAAGCGAGCGCCCAAATTTTATGGTCCTTATACTGTTCTCAAGCGTGTGGGACAAGTAACCTATCAGTTAGCTTTTCCCATCCATTCGAAGCTACATCCAGTTTTTCATTTTTCATGCTTAAAGAAGGTGATTGGAGCTAAGTGCCAAACTCAAACAAACCTTCCAAAGTTAGTTGAAGAAGGATCCATTTGGATACAGCCAGAAGCAGTTTTGGACTAACATTAGCATTGCCTAATTCAGAGAACCATCCAAGAAGTGTTAGTCTAGTGGAAATATACAACTCCAACAGATGCCACTTGGGAACTAGCTACCATTCTGCAACAATTTCCTCATCTCAAGCCTTGAGAACAAGGCTTTTTTTAAGGGGGCGGACATGTTGGGGTCCTAACGCGCACATAGGTAGAACAATATATTTAGATGTAATAAAGGTCAATATTAATAAGGACTTTCAATAAAATAGAATAAGGAGGATGTAAGAAGACCTAATAGAATCTTCCGCTTCTAGAAGGATCTTCCTCTAGATGCTTCTTTTTAGTATAAATAGAAGTTGAGGGTATGAGAACCCTAGCTTGGATATTATTGTAATAGAGATCTACTCAATTGGAGGTTGCCCCCTTGAAGAGGCCCATGAACATTGCTTTCAGATTCAAAGTGTTATTTCTGTTATTATTCTCATATCATTTTAGTGCTATTGTGGTGAATGTTCTGGTTATATTGCTATTATTCTACCATTTCTAGCATTTTATTTATGTTCTGCATACATTTTATATATGGCATATTATAGTCTCAGAGAGGAAAAACACACAACATTCCTTCTCCATATCATGGGCACACCCAACTCATGGGCTCTCTCTCAAGACGACTCACTCAGTCTGAGTCCTGGAGGATGTCTCACGTAGATGTAATCATCAACACTCCCTCTCAGCTAGGGAGGAATTCTCCACTAGGCCAGGTCTCTCACGGAATTACTTGAACTTTGTCTTAGCTGTAATACTCAACACTCCCTCTCATCTAGGGAGATAATCTTCACCAGGCTAGGTCTCTCATAGAAGTAATCAAACTTCATTTTGGAAAGTAGTTTGGTGAAGATATATGCAATATTCTCAAGTGTAGGAAGGTATTGCACATGTAGTGCTTTACTCTGCACCATGTATCTGATATAATGATATTTTATCTCAACCTATTTCAATCTATCATGAAACACAAGGTTCTCAAAGAGCTTCACACAGCTTTGGTTATAATAATAGAATCCATCTCATGATCAAACAAATATGTCAAAGGCTTGTGAAGCCACACTACTTCACGGACTGCCACACTCAATGTTATATACTCTACTTTTGCGGTACTCAAGGCCATAGAGCTTTGTTTCCTAGTGCACTAGAAAACCATGGAAACTCCCAAGGTAAGACAACAACCGAATGTGCTCTTCCAATCCACTATACTCTCTTCCCAATCTGTATCAGCATATCCCTAGAAACTCAAGTCCACACTGGAGGCATATCTCAGGCCATATCCAATTGTGCCTCGTATATATCTCAATACATGTTTTAATTCTATCCAGTGAGTCTGTCTCGGTTAAATCATGAATTGACTAAGTACATTCACTGCATAACATAAATCAGTTCTAGTGTTTAACCAGATACATTAGTGATCCAATTAGTTGTGGATCAATCTCCTATGAATCATCATCATTCATTTTCTTCATCACCATCGGTGTATGGATCTGCATTTTGTTATACTGAAATTCGTTAATATCCCCACTGTATATTTTCCTTGACTCAAGAAAAGTCTCATTGGTCCTCTGTCATACTTCTTGTCTCAAGAGGTACTGCATCATACCTAGATCCTTCATCTTAAAATCAGAAATCAAAGGTTTCTTGTATCAAACAACAAGGATTCCTGAGTAAGTCACCAAAATCAGGGTCTCGTCATCATTCATTTTCTTCATCACCATCGATGTATGGATTTTCATCATGCTATACATAACTTCTTTAATATCCCCACTGTATATTTTCCTTGACTCAGGAAAATCCTCATTGGTCCTCTGTCATACTCCTTATCTCAATAGGTAGTGCATCATACCTAGATCCTTCATCTTGAAATCAGAAATCAAAGATTTCTTGTATCAAACAACAAGGCTTCCTGAGTAAGTCACCAAAATCAGGGTCTCGTCACTAACAATGTAATAATATAAGTTTGGATAAACAACACTCTTGTTGAAACCCAAACTTATCAAGAATCCATCCATCTTCTTTATTTTATACCGAACTTTCTTCAACCTGTACACATGAGGTTTCTCATCATATATTACGAGTCCTTCTGGTTGTTTGATGTAAAATTCTTCCTCAATATCACCATTGAGAAAGGTTGTCTTTACATTCATATGATGTAGTTTCCAACTCATGTATGATGGATGGAAGTGTATTGGACTACTGGATCAAATTTCCTATCATAGACAACTGCATTTGTTTGTGGGAATCTTCTGGCTACAAATCTCGCTTTATATTTCTCAACACTTCCATCAGCTATAATTTCCTCTACCCCTTGCACAGTTTTTCAAGTTTAGCCAGGACTTTCATGGCCTGCTACAATGTTTTTGTGAATATCAACTAGAGAAACTGGATCAATAATTGTCTCCCACTGAAGTCTAAAGGATAGATATCTTATTTTACTTGTTTGCTAGATATTTTATGCCTTCTCAGGTTCTCTACTGACTCTTTAGTATTTTATGACTTCTAGCATAATAATCAATCAATAAGGATTTGGACTCTCGTACCAGGGATAATGGTCCAATTCATTAGGGTTCCCATACTAGAGATAATACCCTTCACTTATTAAGAATGAAATCAACTATAAGTTTAAGGATTAAATCCAACAATTTACCTGGGTCTGCAGTCATGCTCAATTTTGTATTTGGTTTTAGAGGAAGTAATTATCATCTCTCTTGTCTTCATCCATTTGAGGTGGGTCTGGATCAATGTCAGTGGTGGAAGCATATTTTCTTCCTTTCTTCCTGGTTGGACAATTTCTTTCATAGTGTCCATATTTTTCACATTTGAAGCACTAGATCTCTGAAATATCTCTTCTTTGATTATGACCTGAAGTTGATGGAGTCTTCTCATCTCTAAATGTTTGTCTAAATTTTATTTTGAATATTGCTCCTTTCTTTGTATGAAGTGCAAGAGCATGGTTGTCATCAAGAGAATATTCTACTCCTCTATTTCTAAGTCTAAGTTCTTCTTGGGTACATTCTGTCCAAAGACGATCAAAAGTGGGTAATTTTTCCCTTCCATTGATGCTTTAAAGAAAATGTTCCCAGTGTTTTTCAAGATTGTTGAGAGTGGACAACACAAGTTCTCGGTCAGATAGGTCTTCTCCAATGGCACCTACTTGATATTTGATCTCTGATATATTCATAAAGAAGGTAGCAAGTGTATCAACTTTTTTCATCTTGGTACTTTGAAGATGGCCTTTTAAGGTAAGGGATTTGAGGGTGTTGTCACTCTCAAACATATCCTTCAATGCTTCTTACATTTCATAAGTTGTCTTCGGGTTGTCAATACAAGGTAGGAGATGATCTCTTACTGAGTAGATGATTATTTTCCTTTCCTTGGCATCTTCTTCCCTTATTATTTCCTTCTCTTCATCGGTATTTGTCTCTGGTAAAGTCTTTTGTATCACACTCAAAATATCATCTTCTTCAAGGGTGATATGAAGCCTTGACTTCCAAAAGCTAAAGTTGCTTGATCCATCAAGCCTATCTTCCACTAAGGTTTTGTTCTTCATATTTTCAGATTTCTTCACAAACTCTCACCAAATGGACTTAGAAAACCTAATGACTAGGTTAGACTAGAAACCTTAGGTGTTTTTGGGATTATGACTATCAAAAATAAGCTTTGAGAGTGTCACATGAATAATGTTGATCTGAAAGGTTCCTTCAATGAGTTGTAGGAACCCTAAAATAAAAATTCCGCAGAAAATTGTGGAACCCTAGAAACCTTGGGGCCAAAAATACAAAATCCTCAGAATTTCACTTTAAGAGTTTCTAGAGGTGCGTTGAGGGAATTCGTACACCCCTATCCAAATTTCATCCCCAACGTCCAAGTGTAAAGTGTTGAAAAGGCCAAACAAGAGAGGGTCATACGGATTTTGCAAAAACCCTAGAGGGTCGTACAGATTTGCAGAAATGAGAAGATGGATGATTTAATGCTTGTGCAATGGGTTCTTAAAGACCTAAGCTCTGTTACCATGTTTATTTTTCAATAATCTAGGCTCAAGCATGAATTCCATTCCATTTATAGCATTTTACTTGAACCATAAACAATGTGTTGCAGCAATCAAGATCACAAGATGAAACACAATGCACAAGTACACAAGAATTATATTGGGAAACCATTCTCAACAAGGGAAGAAAACCCAACCAATCCTTTACTATATTCTTCAAGAGAAACACCTCCACCACCATAAAACCTAGAACACAAAAGGGTTCTTCACAAACCCTAGAAGACTAGCACCCAAGAGAGGTGGACATTTTTCCCAAGAACAAGTGTTTGTTGAAATTTCCAAACTCACTTGTGTTATGATTCCTCAATGGGGAATTTTACCTTTATTTATATTAGAATAAACCTATCAACAATAGTATCTACTGGCACAAGAGGGTCGACCTCAATAACTCAGAATATAATTAATAATTTCCATATTGATTATCTTTTACATTAATTATCTTTCACTTTATGGTGGGGCCGACTTATACCCGTTACATCACAAATAGGGTTATAGATAAGCCTGACTCTTGTACAATATAGAAAGGGATCTCATACACCCACTAGTGCTCATCCACTGGGGGCACATCCATTTGTTCTTAGCCACAGGGATGTCCACATCTCTATATAACTGTGTCTCACAAGAGAACCACACTCACTAGTGTTCAACCATTAGGATCACGTTCACCTGTGCTCAACCACATGCACGTCCAACTCAACAGATCTCTTTCTCACTACGTCTCACAGGAGAATAATATAGAGTATCACATCATCTCAACTCTCTGCATAAAGGAGGAAAATACATCATTTCATCTATGTCTTAGAGAGAATGATACACCCAACTCATGGGCTTCCCCACACAGGGGAACACAACATTCCATCTCTGTCTCAGAGAGGAACCACGCACCCAACCCATGGGATTCCCTACACAGGGGTGTTGACAATTAAAATTGTCAATGAAGTTTTTCCTGCAAAGTGTTGCTAAAGCCTATTATTATAAAATCTAAATAATAGTAGTAGGTGGGACCCCCTTGAACTATTGAAGATCAGATCTGTTCATTTTTTATGTTGTGGTGATGTGCGGCAGGGCTTACATGGTTGATGATATATTTTGTTATTGGATATGGTTTGAGCTTATGAAATGTTGGTACCTTATGTTATTATGGCCTATGTTATTCATTGATATCATTGCCACCTGTTCTTATCGCACATGCACAAAAAACATGTTAGTGAAAACACATAAAAGGAAGTTTGAAGAAAGGTAGAATTACTATAACAAATGCAAAGTAAAAGGGGATCTAACTCTGAAATTTTATTATACCACATACAAAAAATTGGAAGGAAATAGGGAACAATGCAATAGTTGCAAATGTGAAGAATTTAAACTATCCTATATACTATACTATATGCATGAAAGACTTAATGATTATGGTAAATCATAGCTAGCAATTTAATGGCCATGCAATTTAATTGAGTTATGTGGTCGATATACATATGGTATATTTGGATAAATAGGATGTTGGTGGCTCATTTGCAAGGTAATGGACGTTAATGGCTATGCAATTTTGTTTGAGTTATATGATGTGAAATGGAATATGGTGGTTGCACTATTGGCTTTTAATGTGGTGATGGTTTCGATACATGTTTTGATTAATGGTGTTAATGAAGAATTTGTTGGCATGTACTGTTGAATTCATGAAATGTGGGTGGAGGTGACGTGCATTTACTGCACGTCACCTTTACTCATCCCCTTAGCCACCACCCTAGTCGGGCTATTGATCAATCTTATTGTTGTGGTTATGATCTGATTTCTTAGCAGAGAGGAACCGCTCGTCCAGCTCTCGTTTTAAGGAATTCAAATACAGGTATGTCTTTTTTTGGCCATTCATGACTCTGCACTGGTTATGAAATGATTACTGGCTCAGGTGTCACTATGTTTCATTCACTTGGGAATTGGTTGATTCCACCACTAAGGGTCATGAAGTGGGTGTTCTTTTATTATTCGTCCCCGTATTCACCTCAGTATTATGGTTGTTTGACCGAAGAGCATGAGGGTTATACCCTGCATGCATTAAATAACCTTACCAGGCTGAATGGGAGCCTCACATTTCCATTATGGCCCCCTATCATGGATTTGTTATTGGTCCATGAATGAGTCATGGTTCTCTCTGTGTATGCACCATTAGCCTCAAAGTTTTCACCATTAGAAGGAGTTGGCTATGTTCTCCCTGTGTTGGCTACAGAACAAAACCTTAGCCTCCAATCTGAAGTTTTATAGAGAAGATTGTCAGGCCTGTCAAGTTTACTATGATATTGTGGATTGAGTGTATTGCTGGTTAATTTGAATATAGATTCACCCGGTTATTCATGTAACAGTCATGATGGTTTGGCTTCTAGTTATTGCCTCTGTTATAACAAGGTTAAACCTTGCATTTTATTCGCACAACACAAACACATGATCACTCTCCTTATGTTTAATAACTCGGTATTGCTAATTGAGAGGGTCATTGCCTCGATTCAAATTGATGCGTGGGTATATGTGGTTACCACAACTCGTTAGGTCGATTGATTATGACAGTGGGAAATTGGTTGGTCAATACACAGTCACTGGTATTTTTACACTAAGGATTGTTTGGATGTTTAGCTGGCATTGGTTACAATTGTTGATGCTGCTCACACATATTGAGTTTGTGTGTGTGGTGTTGTACACAATGAAATAGAGTTTATTGTACCTGTTAGTTCTTTTGGGGCCAATGATTATTGCAACCAGGATGACCGTATGAACTACATCCACCGCATACTTATGATTGTCGATTGTTCATCCCAAGTTTACACAGCATAATTAATTACAGTTTAACTAAATTGAAGCCATATCGTATTAGATGGATGGCTTAGCACGATGGGTTGAGTTATTTCTTGTGACTATGTGTTTGGTTTTGTGAAATGGAGATGTTGCATTGTGGGTTTAGGTAGTTGTGCATTATGTATAACATGGATGGGTTGGGTTTCACACTCAAGGATACCCACAGGGTTTTAAGCATGTTTTTGTTGCAAACCGATCAATTGTTGAGACAGACTTTTTGTTGATACCTCGTCGTCTTGGATGGATAGCCAAGCTTTTTAGAGTCACATTAAATTGGGTTTGTACAGTGATGGAGTTACACTTGCATGATTGAATTATTTGGCGCACAACTTGTGTTGGAATGGTGGTTGTTGTCTGTTTAAGTGTCAATTCTGGTTTTGCAATTAAAATGACAGGCCTGATTGCAGTGATAGTATGACTTCATTATCAATTTTGGAAACATGACTTTGAGTATAGTTGTTGATTGAAGTAATGTATGGGCAGTGATTGATTTTGATTGGGAATGGTTGTTGTTCGAAAATTGTTATAAGATGAAAAATATATAAATGAAAGTAACGGAACCCCTTTGCAGATTGTGTGGAATGCATATTGTCTTGTGATGGCACTATGTTGGATATTTGATTATGAACAGTATAAATTGTTATTTGGTCACAATGATTGTTGGTTGGTGCATCTCTTTTCGCAGAATGTTTTATGGATCACTTAATTAATTTCATGAATAGTAATCGTTCTTCTTCACTTCCATTATTTCATTTTCCACTAATTACAAATCCCATCACCTTCCCATATTCATTTTTTCACTCCATATTATGAGATTGATTATAGTCAAGAGAATTTTGGTGTTAAAACAGTTCAAAGTGGCATTGTCTTGTGTGGATTACAAGGATGTTTTATTGGTTTCTTTGCAGTTGATCATTGTTGCCATTGAGAAGTAACCATGTTCTTTCCCCCCTCATTGCATCATGTTTCGCTCAATACAAACCCCTCACATATCCCAGAAACCTTTTCACCCCCTACTCATTGATAAACAGTGAAACAATTTGTATGGATTGGATTGCATGAGTCTTATACATTGTTGAGCCAAATCTATTTCATATTCTTAAGAGTTGTCATGTATGGTTATTTAAAATACTATTTTCTAATCAATCACGTATGCAGGATGACTTTTTTCAGTCGATGTAGCCATGGCTGGGGAAATAGAGGTAGAGGTAATTGGAACCGAGGCCCAAGAAGGCCCAAGTTCTCCATACATTTTGATGTTGATTCACACGATCTTGGCTATTTTTTTCATTCCGGGTTTTTCAATTGGATTGGGTAGGGAATAGTCCAACCAAGGCCTAAAAGGCCTCCTTTCCAAGCCCCGCAAGCCCCTGGTATCCCCATACCTCCTCATGTCTCATTGCAACATGAGGTCCTAGAAAATGATGGATGGTAGGAGATTGACCACCCAGTAGTCTCCCAACATCGTGGTTGGCCCAACTTGTCCTTGCCTGCTCCTCCGCCTATTAGCCCCAGTGTCCAAGATACCCCTGACCACTCACCAGTGCAATCCTCCCATGCTAGCAAGATATTGAAAACTGAGGCCCACCATGCCCTTGATAAAGGAAAATCCACTGCTACCCCTTCCTCACCCTCCAATGGCACTGACAAATTCATGTCTTCTCGAATGCATTTGAGGGACGATTGTTCCCATGTGATCAGCGATATTAGGCCTAAAGGCTTTGCACAGCGAAGGGAAAATTCAGGAAAATCAACAGGTGACAACAACAACCAAGGAAGGGTTGCATCGCAGACTGGGAAATATGGTTTTTGAATTTTATTTTTATCCATTGTTAATGACAGTGGACTTCAGGAAATTTTGGACATGTTTATTTTGGATATATGAGTAATATTTTTGAATATAATTTCAAATTTCATGAGTTAAAATTGCCAAAAGTGAATATGTTGATGGGAGACACAAGGAGGTGTGTTTTACTTAACTAATGGTTATGTTATGATTGTTATGATTGTCATGAACTAAAGGGAGTCACAAGGGGTCCCACCTACTAGTTATTATTTATTTATAACCCTTATTATAAATTATTACTCTTCCCCCTAACTAAAGTTAGTTGAGTCTTTTAATTAACTTAACTAAAGAATTAGTTCAACTACTTTAACCAATTCTAATTTGTCTAAAAGCAAAAGGAAAGGGAGGAACATGAAAAGGATAGAAGGAGAAGTATACTAAGGTTTTCTCTTTGAGTTTATGTTGAGATAGTTCAGTTTTCATTCATTCATTATTCATCACAAGCCTAATTCTCTTTTATGATAGCAGGGTCTTATTGTAGAGAAAAATATTTAGGGTTGAATCACATCATTCAAACACTTGTTTTCTAGAGGTGTTGATCTA
This sequence comes from Picea mariana, assembly GCA_032191745.1. Classification (NCBI taxonomy): domain Eukaryota; kingdom Viridiplantae; phylum Streptophyta; class Pinopsida; order Pinales; family Pinaceae; genus Picea; species Picea mariana. The sequence goes on from JASDQU010205160.1 coordinate 10,638, forward strand.
TCTTTGATAGTCTATGTAGACTTGTCTGTTTGAGAATTAATTTTCATGACTGACAAAGGCTATTGTGCAGAGTCGAGTAGGATGCAATCTGTGGCAAGTTGATCCATTTTAGAGTTCAGTTTTGGTTTTCTGTTAGAGGTCCTTTTGTTTGTTCCATCAAGGATTTCCAAGTTTGACTTTGGTCCAAAATTTTTGTATGAGATTTTGTAAAAAAAATGACACTTTGGTGAATTTGAATGAAATAAAGGATTTCTTTATGTCTCATCTATCTTGTTTATCATCTTGGTAAATTTACTTATGTATTTACATTTATTTCAGCAACTGATATGTTCATAAAATTACATAAAAATTAAATTTCCAGCAAGCTTTTTGTTGACAAAGACTAGCCTAAGCACTCATAATTAATACTTGTGAGTTAGGATGTTATTTTTGTTGACTATAAACATAGGGCGATATTCACGTCTACTTTTCTCTAGCCAAGCAGAGTCTGAAAATGCTTGAGTAAGATTATTTCATATTTTTTCCAAAACATTTATCTGGCAACCATACTGGGCAGATCTTTGATATCTCTCCGGTTAATTTTTTATACTCGATTTTCATCGATACATCTTTATTTTTTCTGAAATTGATTCTTTAACTATTGTCTATTAATGATTGTTCCTATTGAAATACAACCCAATATCGAGCTCGGTCTTCAAGACCAAACCAAAATTTCTTTGAACCTGTTTAACACCATTCTAGACACTGCCAATACCTGTGTTGAGCTTAACCATTATTGGGCAGCAATTGAACGAGATATTAGTGCTCAAGAAAAATTAGAGGATAGATGTAGACAGCCTAGAAATTAGCAATAACTCTTTGTTTATTCAAGTTCTGACCTTTCTTTCATGTCCTCAAACTCTCGTGCTTCTAGAAGAAGAAGAGGCTCGTCACTCCAAATCAATCTTATTGCTGAAATAGGAAGAATAAATGTTGTGTTATCTTCCCAACAAAGTGCTCTAAGGAGAAATTTATCCGATTCATCCAGCTCGTCTTTCTTTCCCTCATCTATCATCCACAAGATGGAATCTAGTGGTGACTCTAGAAGCACTAGAAGTGCTCCATCTTCCCAATCTTCATCATCAACAGTGATTGGTAGCTTATATAGCCACCATATCCATGTCCACTCCACTACAAGCCCCACCAAATTCATAAAAAATTATGGGCGTTTTCAGTTCGAAGAATATGCCACAACCACACTGTGGCATGTGTCTTCTCCTCTTAACCTAGCACCTGCTACTCGTCCACTTCCAAAATTTAAGGAGCACTTGCCTAAGTTTTCGGGGAATAAAATTGTCAGTACCAATGAACACCTGGTGGAATTTTCTAATGCTTGTCATAACATAGGGGCCAATGACAATGACACTTGCATGCACTTGTTTGTTAATTCCTTGGAGGGAAAGGATGCGACCGAATTATTTGACCTTCCTCCTAATATTCTATCTACTTGGGAGGAATTAATCTGCTGGTTCAAATCAACTTATGGGCAATCTAAAATCCCAGCTGAGAAGTTAAGGGAATACAATAATGTTACCTACAAGGAGGGGGAGACCATCAAATCTTTCAACTTGTGTTTCACCAAGTTGTACAATCAAATCCCCGAACGTATCCACCCTCAGAACCAAGTTTCTTTCATGCATTATTACAATGCATTTCCTTCTCCCTACCATCATAGGATTGAGGAAAAAGCCATTGATAATCTTGGTTCCGCTCTTCATACTTTCTTAGAGTATGAAGAACAGCTTGAAAGAACTAGTCTTCCCCAGGGAGAATCAGTTAGACAGATAGACATGTCCTCTCTCTTACAGCTAGTACAAGATATGAACAATTGTATGATAGCATTTGAGAAGAAGGGCATTGTCTCCCCTCACACCCCTGGAGCTTCATCCTCTTTTGCACCCCCTTTTAGAAATCTAGTTGAGAATAATTTTCAGCCTAAAGCTATCCTGCCTCGAAGTTGCCACTTTAAATTTTGTGAGGAACACCACGAGGAAACCAATGTAAGGTAAAGAAGAGTGCCAGAGATAAGATCTTTGGTAAAAGACCAAAAGCTACTATCGTTGTTCTAAACTTTGTAGAGCCAGAGGATATCATGGTCATCAACACTAGGAACAAAGCCTATGCTCCCAAGGGAAAATTTGATCCTCCTCGTAGTTCTTTTAGCCCGAGCTCATCCTCAACCATTGTTGCACCCTAGGTTCCTAAAATTCTTGAGAGTCAAGGAATCACTCCCCCTCTCCCCTCTTCAAAATAAAATATCTTGAATCAATTGGCCAACATCAAAGCAGATGCAACCCTCCTAGACATGGTTTTCTTCCCTAAGCAACAGATGCATATGAAACAATTCATGGAAGGAAAAGCTTCCATTGTAGCCAATCTTTCTAAAGAGGTAAATGAAGAGGATTCTTTTGTAAATAAATTAGTTGTACATAACTTTTATATTTCTGCAAAGATCATGGACAAGATTTTCCTTTGTTGCCTCATCGATGGTGGTTTAGGCCCAAGTGTGATGTAGAAGAATATTATGGAAGAGCTAGGCTTGTCATGTACAAATGAAAACGAGAGAACTATTCTCTCCTATAATAGTCTACAACAAAAAACCATAGGCAAGATTAAGGATGTAACCTTCATTTTATGTGCTCATCCTGAGATAAGGATAACCCTCAGCATTCAGGTAATTGATATGCTTGTAAGAAACTACTCAATTATCTTGGGGAGAGATTGGAAAGCCTTAATAGGTGGATACCTCTTTCTCAACAGGACACATTTATCCGTTCCTCAAAATGGTAAGAATATTATAGTTCTTAGAGAGGGAAGAATTTCACCCTACATAGAGAGTGTTCTGCAATGTAGTGTAAACTATATCAAAGAAGACCTAGGAGTGTATTCCATCTTTGCTAAAGAGGATAATATTCCTTTTGAAAAAATTGATTTAGATGATGATATATGGCATATGCACTTTGATGATTCATGCTCTAGTGAAGGTAATGGGGCTGGTATTATCTTGGTTTATCCTAAGAGGAAAATTCATAATCTATCTTACAGGTTAGAGTTTTCTTGTTCAAACAATGTCGTTGAATTTGAAGCTTTATTATTAGGCATTGAGAACACCCTTAATATCATTTGTTGTCACCTTTCAGTTTTCAGAAATTTTGAGCTTGTTGTGAACCTGATACGTAAGATATGCTCTCCTAGAAACAAGTTGATGGAATGATACTCCCAAACTATTTGGGAACTTGTATCTAACCTTCTATATTTCAACATCACTCATGTTAAGAATTATTTGAATTCAATGGTTGATCGGTTAGTTGTCTTTGCAGCCTCTCCTAATCAACAACTTTTTCCTCACAGGCTTGATTGTGCTTTTCAATCTCTACATCATCCATACATTCCTAAAAATGAAGGATCTTGGAAGGTCATCCCTAACGATGAGAGAATTTGTGTTGTCAATTAAAATGAACCTGTTAAGCCCGAGGAGATTATAGCCATAGAAAATAATAAGATTCTTGAGGTCTTGACTCCTCTTGAGATTTCATTTTCATTGAGTGTTGTAGGCAATAAAGAAAAACATAAAGAAGAGGAGTTACAAAAGAAGGTGGTTGAAGCCATCATCCTAAACATTAGGACACCCGAGTCTTCTACAAATGTTCAAATAAATGTACAATGTTCTGTTAAAGAAAAGATGGGGTCCACCGGGCTACTCGATGAATCTCAAAATGGTTTTTCTTGGTCCTATGAGGATCTTCATGGTTTTGATCATGGTCTTCTTCGACATATTATGAAACTAGCTAGGAAAAAATGAGGACTTGTTAATTGTGCACTGGAAGCACCCTTTCGAAGGGATTTGAGAGATTAGGGCTGGAATTATTTTTTCATTCCACCCTAAATGGGTTTCAATTTGAGAATCGGCCTCGAGGACCATTGATGATATAAAAAATTGTATTATTCTTCGAACTTTTAGGCAAGCGATTATGAGAAATCCCTTCCCTCCTCTCAATATGGAAAAAAGATTTCAATAGGTGGTAGAGTCACAGTTAGGGCCCTTACTTAACAGTTTGTCTGGCTACAAGAGAATCAAAGTCAAAGAGGAAAATGTTCACAAAACCACTTTCATTACTAATTGTGATACTATGCATTATAAATGCCTTCCTTCTGGCTTATTTGATGCAAGTACCGCCTTTAAAGGGCCTATACATAAAACTTTCAATGAATTGGTTAGTTTCCATGCTTATCTTGATGATTTAATCATGTGTGTCAAAGGGTTGATAATTACATCAGAATTTCAAGTGTTGGGTCCCTTCCAAATTACTTTTGTCTTGGACACTAACTCATAGATTTTAACGAAATTATAGAAACAATTGTTTTCCTACAGCACTAATAGTCCTCGCTTGAAGTATTGCGAGGGGCCAGTGTGAAAAGTCCTAATGATGATTGGATTTTTGTATACTAGTAGCCTAGCTCTTCTTTCAATTTTTGTGCTTCTTTTCTATGCTTACAGTACCTTGATTTCTGCCTTCTAAGTTAAGTTTTATTTCCTTGTTGTTTTCAATTGAGTCTTTTACTCCTGCTGTTTTAATTTCTGCATTATTACTTTTGTTGTGATTTTTATCCTTATCATCTTTTAGTGTTTGGTAAAGATAGGATGTTGGATCAATTTTGCCACAGTGACACTCCTACAAAGCATTGTTAGCCGATAACAATCAAGCTTACATAGTTGTTATGATGTCTCCTCTGAAGGGCCCTTGAAATTGTTACATATTTCCACTGTTGTCTTATAAGGAATTCGTTATTTCCCACTTCTTCTTGCTATTTCCTCATCCATTGATATCTTAAGAGAAAGTCTACAAGTTTTCCTCCTTGAAAGTTACGAGCATATTCTAGTTGAATGGTTATGCATACAGTGGTAAAAACCCTTCATAATTAACTCTTTTCATAAATTATTCCCAAATTCTTGGTCGTATTTCCATTAAATCTGCTCACTTCCTTTTGTTGCATAATTATTCTGGTTACGTTTTCTAAAATTATTGTTCTTGGTCTGCAAAACCGTGAGTTCTGAGTTCTAAATCTATTGGAAACAAATTTTCCTGTGGAGTCACTAGTTTGTTGACGATTACAATTGTCAATGAAGTTTTTCCCACAAAGTGTTGCTAAAGCCTATTATTATAAAAGATAAATAATACTAGTAGGTGGGACCCCCTTGAACTATTGAATATCAGATCTGTTCATTTTTTATGTTGTGGTGATGTGCGACATGGCTTACATGGTTGATGAGATATTTTTTTATTGGATATGATTTGAGCTTATCAAATGTTGGTTCCTTATGTTATTACGACCTATGCTATTCATTGACATCATTGCCACCTGTTCGTATCACACCTACACAACAAACATGTTAGTGAAAACGCATAAAAGACAATTTGAATAAAGGCAGAAATACTATGGTTTTTTGACCAAAGAGCATGAGGGTTATACCCTACATGCGTTAAATAACCTTACCAGGCCGAATGAGAGCCTCACCTTTCTGTTATGGCCCCCTATCATGGATTTGTTACTGGTCCACGAATGCATCGTGGTTCTCTCTATGTATGCACCATTAGCCTTAGAGTTATCACCATTAAAAGGAGTTGGCTCTGTTCTCCCTGTGTTGGCTACAAAAAAAACCCTTAGCCTCCAGTCTGAAGTTTTATAGAGAATATTATCAGGCCTATCAAGTTTACTATGATATTGTGGATTGAGTGTATTGTTGGTTAATTTGAATAAAGATTCACCCGGTTAGTCATGTGACAATCATGATGGTTTGGCATCTAGTTACTACCTATGTTATAACAAGGTTAAACCTTGCATTGTATTCGCACAACGCAGACACACAGTCGCTCTCCTTATGTTTAATAACTCAATATTGTTAATTGAGAGGGTCATTGCCTCAATTCAAATTGATGAGTGGGTATATGTGGTTACCACATCTCATTAGGTTGATTGATTACAACAGTGGGGAATCGGTTGGTCGATACACAGTCACTGGTAGTTTTTCACTAAGGATTGTTTGTATGTTTAGCTAGCATTGGCTACAATTTCTTGATGTTGCTCATGCATATCGAGTTTGTTTGTGTGGTGTTCTATAGAATGAAATAGAGGTTATTGTAACTGTTAGTTCTTTTGGGGCCAATGGTTATTGCAACCAGGATGACTGTATGAACTACATCCACTGCATACTTATGATTGTCGATTGTTCAGCCCAAGTTTACACAGCATAATTGATTACAGATTTACTAAATTGAAGCCATATCGTATTATATTGATGGCTCAACATGATGGGTTGAGTTATTTCCTGTGACTGTGTGTTTGGTTTTGTGAAATGGAGATGTTGCATCGTGGGTTTGGTCATCTGCGCACTGTGTATAACATTGATGGCTTGGATTTCACACTCAGGGATACCCACAAGGTTTTAAGCATGTTTTTGTTGCAACCCGATCAATTGTTGAGACATGCTTGTTTTTTATATCTCATTATGTTGGATGGATGGCCCAGATTTTTAGAGTCCCATTAAATTGGATTTGTACAGTGATGCAGTTACACTTGCATGATTGAATTATCCAGTGCACAACTTGTGTTGGAATGGTGGTTGTTGTCTGTTTAAGTGTCAATTCGGGTTTTGCAATTTGATCTTGATTATTTGATTACTTCTTATATATGTTTAACAAATATCATTGCATTTAAAATGGTAGGCCCGATTGCACTGATAGTATGACTTCATTATCAATTTTGGAAACATGACTTTGAGTATAGTTTTTTATTGAAGTAATGTATGGGTAGTGGTTGATTTTGATGGTTTACAGATTAGGAATGGTTACTGTTTGAAAATTGTTATAAGATGAAAAATATGTAAATGAAAGGAACGAAACCCCTTTACAGATTGTGTGGAATGCATACTTTCTTGTGATGGCACTATGTTGGATATTTGATTATGTTGGAATGCATACTTTCTTGTGATCACAATGCTTTTTGGTTGGTGCATCTCTTTTCATGGAATGTTTTATGGATCACTTAATTAATTTCATGAACAGTAATCATTCTTCTTCCCTTCCATTATTTAATTTTCCGCTAATTACAAATCCTGTCACCTTCCCATATTCATTTTTTCACTCCGTATTCTGAGATTGATTACAATAAAGAGAATTTCGATGTTAAAACAGTTGAAAGTGGCAGTGTCTTGTGTGGATTACAGTGATGTTTTATTGGTTTCTTTACAGTTGATCCTTGTTGTCATTGAGCAGTAACCATGTTATTTTCCCCCTCATTGTATCATGTTTCGCTCAATACAAACCCCTCGCATATCCCAGAACCCTTTTCAACCGCTGCTCATTGATAAACAGTGAAACAATTTGTATGGATTGGATTGCATGAGTCTAATACATTGTTGAGTCAAATCTATTTCATATTTTTAAGAGTTGTCATGTATGGTTATTTAAAAAACTATTTTCTAATTAATCACACATGAAGGATGAATTTTTTTAGTCGAGGTATCCATGGCCTGGGAAACAGAGGTAGAGGTAATTGGGGCAAAGGCCCAAGAAGGCCCAAGTTCTCCATACATTTTGATGTTGATTCACAAGAGCTTAGCCAATTGTTTCATGTTGGGTTTTTCAAATGGATTGGGATGGGAATAGTCCAAACTAGGCTTGAAAGGCCTCCTTTATAAGCCCCACAAGCCCCCGATATCCTCATACCTCCTCATGTCTCATTGCAACCTAAGGTCCTAGAAAATGATGGATGGAAGGAGATTTTCCACCCAGCACTTTCCCAACATCGTGGCTGGCCCAAATTGTCCTTTTCTGTTGCTCTGCTTATTAGCCCCATTGTCCAAGCTTCCCCTAACCACTCGTCAGTGAAATCCTCCCATGCTAGCAAGAGATTGAAAATTGAGGCCCACCATGCCCTTAATAAAGGAAAATCCATTGTTGCCCCTTCCTCACCCTCCAATGGCTTTGAAAAATCCGTGTCTTCCCGGATGCATTTGAGGGACGATTGTTCACACGTGATCAATGATATTAGGCCTAAATGCTCTGCACATCCAAGGGAAAATTCAGGAAAATCAAGCGGTGACAGCAACAACCAAGGAAGGGTTGCATCGCAGACTAGGAAATATGGTTTTTGAGTTTTATTTTTATCCATTGTTAATGATAGTTGACTTCAGGAAATTTTGGACAGCATGTTTTATTTTGGATATATGAGTAATATTTTTGAAAATAATTTCAAATTTCATGAGTTAAAATTTCCAAAGTGAATATGTTGATGGGAGACACAAGAAGGTGTGGTTTACTTAAATAATGGTTATGTTATGATTGTTATGATTGTTATGATTGTCGTGAACTGAAGGGAGTCACAAGGGGTCCCACCTACTAGTTATTATTTATTTATAGCCCTTATTATAAATTATTACTCTTCCCCCTAACTAAAGTTAGTTGAGTCTTTTAATTAACTTAACTAAATAATTGGTTCAAATACTTTAACCAATTCTAATTTGTTTAAAAGAAAAAGGAAAGGGAGGAATGGGAAGAGGATAGAAGGAGAACCATACTAAGGTTTTTTCTTTGATTTTATGTTGAGATAGTTCAGTTTTCATTCATTCATTATTCATCACAAGCCTAATTATCTTTTATGATAACAGGGTCTTATTATAGATAACAATATTCAGAGTTGAATCACATCATTCACACACTTGTTTTCCAAAGATGTTGATCTATCTTTGATATTCTGTATAGACTTGTTTGTTTATGAATTAATTTTCATGACTAACAAAGGCTATTGTGCAAATTCGAGTGGGAAGAAATATGTGGCAAGATGATCTAGCTTTTAGAGTTCAGTTTTGGTTTTTTGTCAGAGGTCCTTTTGTATGTTCGATCGAGGATTTCTAGGTTTGACTTTGGTCCAAAATTTTTGTATGAGATTTTGTAAAGAAAATGACTCTTTGGTGAATTTGAATGAAATAAAGAATTGCTTTATGTCTCATCTATCTTGATTATCATCTTGGTGACTTCACTTCTATCTTTACATTTATTTCAGCAATTGATATGTTCATAAAATTACATAAAAATTAAATTTCCAACAAGTTTTTTGTTGATAAAAGACTAGTTTAAGCACTCGTAATTAATACTTGTGAGTTAGGATGTTATTTTTGTTGGCTATAAACATAGGGTGATATTCTCGTCTACTTTTCTCTATCCAAGCAGATTCTGAAAATTCTTGATTAAGATTATTTCATATCTTTTCCTCAACAAGGGGCACACAACATTCCATCTCTGTCTTAGAGAGGAACCACACACCCAAATCATAGGCTTCACCACCTCACACAGGGGCACAACATTCCATATTCATCTCAGAGAGGAACCACACACCCATATCATGGGCACACCCAACTCATGGGCTCTCTCACCCTACACAGGGGCACACACAACGTTCCTTCTCCATCTCGGAGATGAACAACACACCCATCTCATGGGCACACCCAAATCACGGGCTCTCTCTCAAGGTGACTCACTCAGTATGTGTCTTGGAGGATGTCTCACGTAGTTGTAATCATCAATAGTGTTGGGGGCCTATTGGGTGCAAGCCCATTTTGGGGAAAAGGCCATTTTTGGAGAGAAAAGCACGAAGTGGAAAAAAGACAGTTGGAAGGAAAAGAAGCAAGTGTGAGGGAAGCATGCGAGGTGTGCATGCAAGGGAGACCTAACTACATTAGGGTTATGGTTTTTTAAATATATTTTAATGGTCGATAAGCCAAGAATATGTATAATTAGTACCTAGGAGGTCTAGGGGGAGAGAGAAAAGAGACGAGAGACAAGAGACAATAGACAAGAGACAAGAAACAAAGAAGGAGAGAAAGGATAAAACTATAAAACCAACATTATGTATGATGATGAGATAGATAAGAGTCAAGCAACTCGATCCAAAGGGTTAGATCGCAGGCTGAGGAGCCTGGTGTGATCTAGTCAAGCTCATAGGGATTGGGAATCCTGTTGAGATTGTAAGATCTAAGAGTGTAAATGCGCATGGTGCGATATGTTGTTGGGATACAATAAAATATCTTGAGAGACAAATCTTTGTGGACGTATCCTAGGAGGGGGTGAACCATGGTATAACAAGTGTTATGTGACTAAATGTGATGCATCTCCATTGTTATTAATGATTAAATGTTAGATAAATGAATGAAGGAACTAGTTAGATCTGATATTTCACATGCATGAGTAAGAGTGACTGGTTAATTAAGATGTTAGACTAAATAAATGAAGATCACAAGGTACAACCACAGATCCCCATTTATTCCCAACCTACAAGAGTTTGAGTATTGCATCCACCCATAGAACTATCTTGGGTGAGACTACACAATGCACCTTGTGTACTGCGTTTCCTTCTAGTTTACCAGGGGGGGCGATAGTTTTAGAAGGATTTTGTTGGAAGCTTGTTTAATATGAACTTGGGTCAAATTATGACAGTAAGGTAAGATCAAAGTAGATAAACTATTAAACCAACACCATGCTCCTCTTCATGAGGCACGGGCATGTTTGGATATCTAATGAAGTTGATCCTTGCATAAGGGCAATCCTTGATCATCGGGATTTGATGTGCCCACCAGTGAAAAAATTTATCATCGAAGGCCTCTATAATCCTCCCTCCACCCTATCTAGGTAGTAAATTTTCCCACTTTCTCACTACTGGGAAGGAGGATACATGCCACAATACTGTCTCTATGGGACTAAGATTGGGCCCTCTCAAAGAAGAAGGAGCATAGAATGGTACCAAACCCAAAGTTCATGTTGGTACGACGACACTCTGTGATTTGTCTCTTCATGCATACAAGCATGGTGGTACTCCAGTCAAAAATAGTTTCCTCCAAATAAATAATGGCACAATGCATATGTGTGCATGAAGCCTAATGGAGTGTCATGGATCTAGTAATTTGCCCGATCAAAAATAGGATCACTCATAAAGAGAGGTTGGTGATCTTGTGGATCGGCACTTGAGAACCTACTTTCTCAATGCTATCCTCACAGTACATGTTGATGTAATACTCAATGTTGAATGACCCCAGAGGAAACGTCCTCAAGTTGACCAGTTCCCCTCTTCTCGAGAAGTGAGTCAGAAATTATATACCCTCTATAGTCAGGGTTAGTGATTGACCCTCCAGCATAAATTCCTCTGCTTCGGGATTCCAATACTCCACAAGAGCATTGAGCATCCTCGGTTGTGCCCTCGTAAATGGACATCGGAAGAAATTCCATAATCTGCATTGTTTCAGTGCGACAATGGCCACAGTGTCCTCATCGACCAAGATGTCAAGCTCCTCGTGCTCTCTCTCCCTCCAGTGAACATACATCCTATCACATGACAAAAGTGGAGAGGATTTAATGCTTTCTTTTATATTTTTTCAACATAAAGGAGGGTGTACGTGGGTTGTTTACTACATAGTCGCATATGTACATGGGTTGTTTATTATTCTGCCCGACTACATATGCGGGTTGGCCTTGGACAAACCACGTACACGTAGGGTCTCCCTTTTTACAAGAGTGTGCCCCTTCGAAACTCAAATTTAACCTACAAAGGAAGATTTGAAATGAAAGAATAAGTAGTTTGTACTTACTTGGTCCAAATAGAAGGTTGTTTCGTCCATTGTAGCTCTTGGAATCCACTCTTTTAACAAAGGGGTTTTTGACCTTTTGGTTAATTTCCAATTTTCAATGGTAAAAATGAGTTGTCCATCTCTATTTATAGAAGTTTTTGGCACTTGTTTCCCTTTTATGGTCCTCTTTGTCATTTTTCCTAGCTTGGTGGTTACTCAAACTCACTTCTAAGTTGTCTATTGGTCATCTCGATACTTTTATCCTTTCGGTTTGGTGATTATTTTTGGGATTGGTTACATTTTTTTACATCCTTTGGTAAAAGTTGTTTTTCCAACTTTTGCATATAAGTTAAGATTTCATTCCCACTTTCTACATATCATTGTCTTTTTCGCTTTGCCATAGTATAAACTCCACCGAAGTGCGACACAAAACCTTTTATGCTGCTCTAGAAGTGTTGTAATTAGGTGGTAGAGCCTACCTTTACATAGATTCCCTAGGTAGATCATTTACTGCATTTTTGGCATCCATGCTGTCAATTTTGACTATAGGCTTGGGAGTCCTCGATTAGTCCCATCATGATTACATATCGAAGCCTCATTCTTTTTCTAATCATCATTATTTTCCTTAACCTCAAGACTCCCTAATGAGCACACTTTGTTGTCTTTCAAGCTCGCTTTAAAATTCAAAAGCAACATCCAACGAGACTGTATTTATTCTTTTCGATCTTGTCTGGATTATTTGAGAAAAGTATTCCCCTGGAGTCTTCTTTAAGCCCTTTTCATACTCTTTAAAAATGAAAATATTGTCGAGAGATCTTGTTTCCCTTCACACTCACCAAACTCGAATTTGAAGGCACATCTTTTCGACGGTAGTTTACCCATTTTTCGGCTTGGATGGCTAATTTTACGAATAAAGGTATGCTCTAGGAACTTCAGTTCACTAGAAGAGTATTCTTAGGAATAAGTTTAACCCTTTTTCAGGCTCGAGGGACTAAATCTTCGAAAAAGGAACATTCTCCTTGGTTTTGGTTTATCACGTTTTTTGGGCCTTAGAGATTACTTACAAAAAAGGAACCCCCCCGAAGTCCATAGTTATGTTCTTTTCAGAATGCCTATAATTGAAAATATTGTCTAATGACCTTGTTCTTTCATACTCATTAAATTGGTCTAGAAGAACATCTACTAGCATGAGTTTAACCCTTTTTCCAGCCAGTAGATTGTAGCGAAAAAAGGTACACCTCGAGAGATTCGTCTCGCCAAGAGAGTTCTCCTCAGTTACTTTTATACGTGTTCAAGATAAGGATACTAAACTCAGAAAAAGGTTGTGAGTCCATAGTTAATCTCTTTTCAGACTCCTTAAAATTGAAAATTTTTTTGAGTGATCTTGTCTTTGTCACACTCGTTAAAATGGTTTTGAAAAGACATCTTTTCAGTGAAATTTTAACCCTTTTTCAAAACAATTAGACTAAATTCGTAAAAGGTACTCCATGGAGTCTTCTTTTTCATTTTCTCAAACTCTCTAAATGTGAAAACATTATCAAGTTTACCTTCTCTAGGCTCGTAAAAATTTACATAGAAGGAGTCTTACTGTGTCATGCTTAATCACATTGTGGGTCTCATCTTTGCGTATTTTGCCTAATGTCGGTTCCATGATTCTCTCATATGAACCTTTGAAGAATTCCTTATACACAATCCTTGCAACACTTTTTTCCTCTACGACCTAACACCTTGACCCATGGAGGAATTTTCCTTGAATGTCCTTATCCTAAACATGTCTCCTTACCCTAAGCATTAGTATGTTCCATGGGCTTGGAACTAGTTTGCTTGCTCGCGACACTCGTTCCTCCTTTGTAACGTATCATTTTTTTATTCTTTTTCAAGCTCTTTAAAATTGAAAAAGACAAAAAAATCAAATATTCCAAAAAGAAAGGATCAGAAATATACATTCTTTTTTCGGCAACAAAGATAGTTGCCCTTATACAAAGAACATAATTTTGTTTGTTCGTCAAGCATTGGGATCTAGTATGAACTTAGGAACTTGTCCTTGCTACATAGAGTTGTGTCCTCCTCTATTTGGTTACTCTTCCAAAGATATGGAGAGTTTGTGTTGCCTCCTGCATCACAAACTTATGTCAATGTCATGTTGCCTGAGTATGATCATCTTTCATGATTTTCTCCAAGGAAAGTTTTATCCAACGTGAGTCGGCCTTTCTGTAGTTTGTCTCTTCACTTTCATGAGTCAGCCATCCTGAGAGTCCAGTCAAGTCCAGATTCAAAATTGATGAAGTTCTTTGCCTGATCATCGAAATCCTCTAGTTTTTTCCCAACAGATTGTCCAAGACCTCGGAGTAGTGAGTCTAACACTCTCATTGTACTCCTACCTGATTTTTAAATATCTTGAAGCTTTTTCTCAAGATATGAAGACATCATCTCCAGCCACAGGAATCAATAGCTTCTTGAAGATACATATTGTAAGGATATATCTTCGACTAATTTTGAGATGTAGATACGTTGTGTATTTCTCGCATCTACACTTTGTATAGTTATATGGCATGGAACTCTAGTTTATTTGATTGGCAGCCATGATTTAGTTCATTGTAAGCATGGGTATGCCTGCTTCAGAGAGACAATTTTTGTTTTGTAGATGGCACCTCCTGAACTCTGGTCCTAGGCTCACTTGATTTTGTGCATTCTCATTGGTGAAGATATTGTAATGTATTTCAGACACAAATTTCTCTTCTGACCTCATACATTAGGGGGCATTTGTTATATCCCTAAAATTTCATACTCATGCATACATGGCATTGGCCCTCCTACTTGCATAATTTTCCAAATCATTGTTGAGGAACTCTATTTAAAAAACCAAATTTTAGAGCATGTATGTGCCTTGTTGCACTACTACCCACGTACATACATTTGTTGAATGTTAGACACTCCATGTACATACGCTTGTTGCACACTAAACAACCCGCGTATACCTCCAAAAGTTGCAAAAATTAAAAATTTGTAAGGAATTCAGTGGAATTTACGGGCTATTGGAGGTTTCCTAACCAATTCACCTACTATAGCCCATCCCCCAACCGAATAACCATCATTTTGTCATATAAAATGAGGTCTTGGGGTCTCATTCCACAACCAAGAATTAGAATGGTGAAACTTTGCCCAATTTCCCTTCCTTTCCTTTCCCAATTATTTTCAACCTTTTGTGAGTTATTTCCTCAACATTCCCTCTCCAGCCCCTTTTCTTCCATACAATCCATTCCCTTCCCTTGAGGCTATCAATAGATTATGAGAAGAGGCTTATTGAAGGTGCACTTGGAGCATTGTTAAGAGGATCCCAGACCAAGTTTGTGGAGTATCGACCTGCAAGGATTGTAAGATTCAATATTTGATTAATGAATAAAAGAATCTCTTTTCCCTGTCCCAAATGATGATGTTTTATGTATTTTCTTTTATTTATACATAACAATTTATATCTAACCCTAATTTATGAATATAAATAGCATGCTTGTAGCCTTGTTTTCCTAGTTTTGGATGCAGGTCAGCTTTGGGAGGAGACTTGTAGCCTAGGGAGCTATAGAGCTTGAGGAGATCATCACCAAATGTTGGATAAAAGGTATTGTTATTGATCTTCTCTTCCACTACTTTTTGTTCATCTATTTTGGTATGTTTGGGGTAGTGTAGTAACTATATTGACTTTTAGGGAGTCAATTTCTTTGTCTGTGCTTTAAACCCTGGTATAGTTATAGGGGGATTTTTCTGCTAGAAACTGCACCCAATCTTAGATTGATGGTCAAGTCACTGCATTTGTTAAATTAGAAAAATTAAATTGTCAGAGTTATGAGACTGGAAGAAAAAGAAAGTTGAAAAAGTCATAGTTAAATGTCATTGTTGTAATTCAAGGTGAAAGGAAAGTTAGGTTATTGTTTGTACAAATTTGACTTTATGTTGGGACTGACCATTCTGAAAAGTATGCAAGTTTTTTGTGTTTTTGCAAGTATCTGACAATGCAAAGAAATGAAGAAATAAAATCAATGACAAAGTTAAGTTGTCTTGTTGGATATTGTAAAAGAGACATGTTTCGTAAGCAAGTGAATGAAGAAGATTGCAAGTGTCTTGTTGATGGAAGATGTCCCATCTACAAGAAACTATTTTATGCAGGTATTGCAGTGGAATATTCAAGATTGATTAAGAAGATGACCGATGAAAAGAGAAGATGATGTTGAATCCATGATAGAGAAATACAAGCAAAGGAATATTGATACAGAAAGAGGAAAGGATACAAGGAATATTGATACAGAAAGAGGAAAGGATACATACTTCAAGAGAAAGGGATATTTGTGGTAGAACCCTATAGCAAGAAAGTTGTAACAGAAAGGAGAACAACTTCCAGCTGCGGTTGGATAGAAGTTGTTGAGGTAGCTCCACAATCGTGATGTGGGTAGATTTTTCTAGAGAAAGGAGCAAGTGAAGCTCTTGAGAAAAAGTGAGAAGGTACAGAAGCCTACGACTATGATAGTTGAGGAGAAGAGGAAGCTCAAAAGGTTCTAGCGGAAGGAACAGAAGGATACCAAAATATCAAGCTCAGGGGAAAGCTTAATGAGGTGTTGGGTAGAAGGTACGAAGGCTTGCTACAGAAGAAAGACGATTTGCAGCTCACCATGAGCATGGAGAAGCTCACAGAGGAAGAGAGGAGAATGACTATAAATATTTAGGAAAAGGGTTTAGAAGGAATCCACAACAAAGAAAAATAAGACAAACTCCATGACATAAGGAGATGATATTTATCTGTTTATTTATTTAATTATTATTGAGTCATATAACATTTTATTCTCATATGAGTTTTACAGGTATTCGCAATGGAAATGTAGCTAACAACTAACCTATGTGTGATGTGGTTGTACAATCTCCTACCTCATTGAGATCATGGACACAAGTAGTTAGTAAGTTAATTTTTCCACTTTAGTTAGTGTCTATACACAATTGCCAAATATTCATGTATATTTCAACCCTTTACTAAATTATAGGCACAAATCACCCTAGTATAGTATTTAGGGTTTAAAACAAATCCACAGTCATGTATCTTGTAGATTGTAAATTACCAACACCAAACATGGATTTTTCTTCCTAGGGAATGCATTTTTCATCATGCGTTCTTTTCATGCATTTTTTTGCATTCACAAGGAAACTTTTATCCTTTACGCACACTAGAGGATTTTAGGTTTCAAAATGCACAACTAAAGTAAGAATATATGTAAAATGATAAAATATAAACTCCACAATTTGAACCACTCAATTTGGAGTTCATATGAGTCTTAGGCGTGCATTTTATAGTAAGACGATTTTACCCTCCATTTACAAAAGGTATTGAATCTTGGTTCAAGGTAGAAGTCCTTAGTCTTTTTAAAATGCACTTCAGATGGAATATATATATTTGGAATGTTATTAAATTCACCCCAAATCTTAGATCACTAAATTTGGAGCTATATAGAAGCATCGGCATGCATTTCCATTACGTGACTTTCTATTCTTTTGGTGTCTCAATTCACAAGGGAAAAGTTTCCTCTTTTACACAACCACTTTTATGTTTGCAAATGAAAATCTAAATATATAGACCTGTGTAAAATTATCTTAGACAACCTCAGAAACTTGAATCGCTAAAATTGTAGATGTGTTAAGGCCTGGTCGTGCATTTTGCACAAATGAAAAAATTACAGTTTAAAAGAAAAACAAGATTTTTTCTCATTCAGGTATTCCACTTTAGTCTTTACAAGATTTTTTCTCATTCGAGTATTCCACTTTAGTCTTTCTTATTTTATAGAAACACATTTTTACCCTTCATTTCACAAAAAAACTTGAATCTTAGTTCAAGGTAGAAGTCCTTAGTCATTTTAAAATGAACTCTAGATGAAATGTATAGATTTAGAATGCTATTAAATTCACCCCAAATCTTAGATCACTAAATTTGGAGCTATATAGAAGCATGTGAATGCATTTCCAATAAGTTGCTTTCTACTATTTTTGTCTCTCAATTTACAAGGTAGACTTTTCCTCTTTTACAAAACAACCACTTTTATGTTTGCAAATGAAAATTTAAATATGTAGATAGGTGTAAATTTATCTACAACACCCTCGGAAACTTGAATCACTCAAATTGAAGGTGTGTAAATACATGGGTGTGCATTTTTATGAATCCTGGCATGCATTTATGCACAACAACATAAATTACAACTTAAAATCTAAATATGTATTTCTTAAGTGTGATTGTGCATTTTTAGAGAGGTAGAGAGGGAGAGGGAGAGAGAGCAAGGGTTGTAGATAGGGAGAGAGACATGGGAGATGAGTGGGGTATAGAAGGAGAGAGATGTAGAGAGTGAGAGGGATATAGAGCAAGGGGTGTAGAGAGGGAAAGAGACATAGGAAACGAGTGGGGTAGATATGGAGAGAGTACTAGAGGGAGAGGGGAGAGACACAGAGGGAGAAAGAGGTGCAGAAAGACATAAAGAGTGAGAGTGTGACTGACAAAGAGGAGAGAGAGAGAGAGAG